>CM076570.1:881360041-881476251 GCA_034641835.2 Pinus albicaulis
TTTTTAATCTCTTGAGTTTAAAATATTAATTATTAGGGTGTGTTAATTTATTGGTTTATAATATTAATATTTATCCCTTGGGTTCACCAATTACTTTCGTTTATAATATTAAACCCTCGGGTTTACTACTTCTTTTGGTTTATAAAATTAATAATGTATTGGGTTTATTAATCTATTTAATTTAAAATATTAATTATTAGGGTTTATTAATTTCTTAGGTTTTTTGGTTAAAAAAAATTATTCTTAGGGTTTAATAATCTTATTTATTTTAATATTGATCCCTCGACCTTAATGATAATGTAGGTTTTTAATATTTATATCTTCGTTTCACATATACCTTTTGTTTAGAATATTAAACCCTTGTGTTTATTAGTTATTTTTGCTTATAATATTAATAATCCATTCAATTTATTAATATTTTGAGTTTTAATATTATGATTTACATTATGGTGTAATATGTTAGGTTATAATATAGATTCTAATATATAGTTTTTATAATTAGGCATTAATATTGTGTTTAATGTTAGGGTTTATAATATTGTGTTTAATATTTACAGTTTATAACATTGGGTATTATAATATTTCGGTTCATAATATTGATTTTTAGGGTTTATTGATCTCTTGTGTTTTTAATGTTGATCCCTTGGCCTTATTGATCCCTTAGCTCTTTAATATTTATCCCTTCCGTTCACCAATTCCTTTGGTTTGTAATATTAAACCCTTGAGTTTATTATTTTGGTTTACAATATTAATAACCCCTTGAGTTTATTAATTTTAAAATATTAAGTCTTAGGGTTTATTAATATCTTCACTTTAAAATAGTAATTCTTATGCTTTATTAATTTCTTGGTTTATAATATTAATAGTTATCCCTTGGGTTCACCAATTCCTTTGTTTTGTAATATTAAACCCTTCGTTTTATTAGTTTTTTTTGTTTATAATATTCATAATAGCTTTAGTTTATTAATTTCTTTAGTTTAAATTATTAATTCTTAGGGTTTATTCATTTCTTACATTTTGAGTTTAAGATATTAATTATTAGGGTTTATTAATCCCTTGAGTTTCCTAATTCTTTGAGTTGGTAATATTAGGCATTAAATATTAGTCATACACTTTAATATTAATACATGGTCCAATGTGACAATATGAAAAACATTCTCTATATGAAAATCAATCATGGGCTACCATTGTTAATCATAGTTAGTCATAGTCAATCAAGGACTTCCATGGTAGAATGTCACATAGTGACAAATATTGTCTCAATATGAAAATCAACCATGGCAAATCATTGTCATTCTTCGTCCAACATCGCATTATGACAATAATTGTCTCAATTTTTATGTCAAACATGCTCAACCATGTTTATTTTACGGTTTATAGTATTTATCTAAAGGTTTTTATATACTTGAGGTTTATAATATTAATCTCTTAAATTTAATATTATTTCCTTGAGTTTATAATATTAATAATTATGTGAGTTTATCAAACCTTTTTTTTAAGATATTAATTTGCGGGGTTTATTAATCTCTTATGTTTTTCGTATTGATTCCTTCGCCTTATTTATCCGTTAGGTTTTTAATATTTGTCCATTGGGTTCACAAATTCATTGGGTTTATCACTATAGCAGTTTCTTGGTACAGTAGGAAACAAAGATCCGTGGCACTCAGTTCAGCAAAGGCTGAGTACATGGCAGCAAGTTTGGCTGCATGCGAGGCTATATGGATGAAGAAAATCCTGGTCAGTTTGTTCGGTTCTCATTTAGATCCTACTGTGATATATTGTGATAATTAGAGTTGCTTTAAACTCTTGGTTAATCCAATATTTCATGATAGATCTAAACATATTGACATTTGGTACCATCATATCAGAGATTGTGTGCAACGGAGGATCAGGATGCAGATATTCTGATGAAGGCGCTCACCAGGAGAAAATTTGAATACCATAGAGAGAGGATCGGGGTGG
The DNA here is from genome assembly GCA_034641835.2 of Pinus albicaulis. Lineage (NCBI taxonomy): Eukaryota > Viridiplantae > Streptophyta > Pinopsida > Pinales > Pinaceae > Pinus > Pinus albicaulis. The sequence goes on from CM076570.1 coordinate 881,362,004, forward strand.
CAGATAATCCCTATCTTGTTGAGAGGGAGTGTTGAGATTCAACAAGACGATGAGCTTAGTGAAAAGAGTTTCCTTCACTAAGTGGGCCCGCAGGCTATTTTTGGTGCAAAGTCTATTTTTAGACTATGTCTATTTTTAGACATGTCGATCATATTCTATGAGTTGCAGGATGCTATTTGTGGATGGTTGGTCAAGTTGAAAAAATAGATGGACTTCTATTTTTAGACATTTTGGGCGGAGTCTATTTTTAGACTGCCAGTCTAAAAATAGATATGTCAGATATTATTAGCTCTTAATAATATTTGGACTCTAAACAACAACTTATTCTCTTGGAGCACTTCAATTCAGTGCAAAAATGTGGCACACCAGTTGACAAAAGGAATTACGCTATTCCTGACGGTTTACTGGAGCTATTGCATGGAGGACTCAGTTAGAATTCAAGTGGCAGAGTTATGACACAGTTGGAAGAAGTAGTTATGGAGTTGTATTTAGTTTAACTTAGTTAGACTTAGTTGAGCTAGTTGTATCTAGTCTAACTGATTGATACACTAGTGAGAGTGGAGTGAATTAATTAGTTAATTAATTCACAAATAATAACTCATTAATCAACTAAACAATACATCAGTTTACTACAGTGCATGGTAGTTTCAGTGGAGAGATAGGTGAAAGGGCAAGATATACTATCAGTTGTGACTATAGTGATGCATTGATTGCATCCATAATTTGGTGGAGATGCCAATGAGGATTGCGTGAGCAAGGCTGGAGCAATTCAAACTCATTCAGAGCCATTCTTCAGCAGGGATTGTGCAGTAGAGGCAGGCTAGCAGGTGGCAAATATCGGTGCATGGATTTGCAAGATCGGGCCTGATTAGTGTGTAGAGATTGTATTGTACTAAGAGCTTGATACGATTAGCTTTGTATGAGGATTGTTACATGATCTCTATGAAATATATTATATACAGATAGTTGGGGTTTTCATCTTCATGCTTTCCCGTTAAACAACTGTGTTAATGTGTGTGAATTTTTATTGTTTCATGTTTGCATGGCAATCTTTATTTAATTTCTACAAATGATCAATGATGGAATAGATTTTTTATTTTGCATGAAGTTAAAATAGTGTGAGATCAGGAGAATCTTGGACATATAACACATAAGTTATATAATTTCTACAGAAACAACAGAAATAGAGGGGCATGAAAAACATCCTGATCTCCTTATGAATGCATAAGTAAGAACAATGTTGACATGAAAATATCCTAGCCACGAGATAAAATCAGAACCTACCACTAAACATGGAATAAGAATTCATTCCAAGTTTTCTCCAGTTCTTTCAAACACCCTTTTACCTAACTACTCTCATACAATTTAATATTTTTTGGAGATATTATTTGCACATAGCTTAAAACCAACTGGTAATTTGATAGTAATAGTTAACAAAATAGATTATGAATTTGGAACACATAAACCAAGTTCCTTTTCCACCATGACATCTTCCCTACAATTGACCTCACATGAGAATAATTAATCTCACCTCTGTCTCGGAGTGGTAGAGTCATAGGTCCCTGGAGATTGATCAAGAATCTACAATAATCGCGGAAGAGAAACAACAACTTATCTATTGTCCAAAATAGCATGAAATTTTCCACTGAGGAGCAACCCTATCTAAGGTGATGGGTTGTCTCAGAGTGGTAGAGTCAGAGGTCCCCGGAGACTGAGAAAGCATCTGAAATAACCATAAAAGAGCAACAACAGCTTCTCCATTGTCCAAAATAACATGAAATTTTCCAGTGAGGGGCAACCCTATCTCAGGTGATGGGTGAAATGGAAATCAGAGAGATAATGAAATTTTCCACTGAAAGGAAACCCTAGCCAGTAGAATAAAATATTGGATTTTGCATATGTAGAGACAAACTAAAATCTGTTGAAAAACATCAAATGCATCCCAACATATATCATCTTCTTGTTAAACAATCATGTGCTTTTGGGGCAAATTCCACTCATAATAATTCAAAATAAAGCCAGCAAAAGTGATAATCTCCAAGCCTCTCACACCAAGAATAAACCTCCTTGGACTCACCAAATCTTGTCCAAAACTCTATCATACACCACAAAAACTCTATGATAAAATAAAAAGAAGAGATGGAAATCAACATTGGCTCAAATTGAATCCACAGTCATATGAGCTCCACCTGGCAGCAAAGAACAGAAATAGATATGAAAAACATCCTAATCTCCTTATGAATGCATAAGTAATAACAATGTTGACATGAAAATATTAAAGCCACGAGATAAAATCACAACCTATCACTAAAGATGGACTATGAATTAATTCCAAGTTTTCTCCACTTCTTGCAAACACCCTTTTAACATCTCTATCTAGGAAAGTTAGGAGTCATTTAGACTTGTAGATACAATTAGGATTTGTTTTCTAAAGGTTGGGTTAAACACCAAGTAGGCAAAGTGTTATGCGAAAGTGATATAGTCAATTTCCCTCATATGTAGTAACCATACACTATAATAACATAGATTTTCTCTATGATTAGGTTAACACCAAGAATAAACCTCCTTGGACTCACGAAATCTTGTCCAAAACTCTATCATACACAACAAAATTTCTATGGTAAAAGAAAAAGAAGAGATGGAAATCAACATTGGCTCAAATAGAATCCACAGTCAAATGAGCTCCAGCAAAGACCAGAAATAGATATGAAAAACATCCTAATCTCCTTATGAATGCATAAGTAAGAACAATGTTGACATGAAAATATCAAAGCCACGAGATAATTCAATTTAATATTTTTTGGAGAGATTATTTTCACGTAGCTTAAAACCAACTGTTAATTTGATAGTAATAGTTAAGAAAACAGATTATGAATTTCGAACACATAAACCAAGTTCCTTTTCCTCCATGACATCTTGCCTACAATTACCCTCACATGTAGTAACCATACACCATAATAACACAGATTTTCTCTATGATTAGGTTAATCTGACTTCAATGGATTTTCATTACATCATTCAATCCCTAAAAGACATCTTATAAACCTTCATCTAACTATGGTTCCATTTTGTAGGCCCTTACCACTTTCAATGGGTTTTCATTACATCATTCAATCCCTAAAAGACATCTTATAAACCTTCATCTAACTATGGTTCCATTTAGTAACCATGGACATTTTTCACATAGTAAAAACATGAATTGAACCTAGAAGATTAAAATCCATAGCCTAAACACAAATGGAGTAAAATTGCACAGTTAAGGAGCATTGAGGTCAAAGGAGAAAATTATGAGTTTTAGGGCCATGCCAGTAGAATAAAATATTGGATTTTGCATATGCAGAGACAAACCAAAATTTGTTGAAACACAACAAATGCATCCCAACATATATCATAATCTTGTTAAACAATCATGTGCTTCTGGGACACATTCCACTCATAATAATTCAAAATCAAGCCAGCAATAGTGACAATATCCAAGCCTCTCACACCAAGAATAAACCTCCTTGGACTCACCAAATCTTGTCCAAAAACCTAGCATACACCACAAAAACTCTACGATAAAATAAAAATAAGAGATGGCAATCAACATTGGCTCAAATAGAATCCACAGTCAGATGAGTTCCAGCTGGCAGCAAAGAACAAAAATAGAGGGGCATGAAAAACATCCTGATCTCCTTATGAATGCATAAGTAAGAACAATTTTCACATGAAAATATCGAAGCCATGAGATAAAATCACAACCTACCACTAAATATGGACTATGAATTCATTCCAAGTTTTCTCCAGTTCTTGCAAACACCCTTTTACCTAACTGCTCTCATACAATTTAATATTTTTTGGAGAGATTATTTGCACGTAGCTTAAAACCAACTCGTAATATGATAGTAATAGTTAATAAAATAGATTATGAATTTGGAACACATAAACCAAGTGCCTTTTCTGCCATGACATCTTGCCTATAATTTCCCTCACATGTAGTAACCATACACCATAATAACACAGATTTGCTCTATGATTAGGTTAACCTGACTTCAATGGGTTTTTTTGCCATGACATCTTGCCTATAATTTCCCTCACATGTCGTAACCATACACCATAATAACACAGATTTTCTCTATGATTAGGTTAACCTGACTTCAATAAGTTTTCATTACATCATTCAATGCCTAAAAGACATCTTATAAACCTGAATTTAACTATGATTCCATTTAGTAGCCCCTTCACTCTTTCAAAAGGTTTTCATTACATCATTCAATCCCTAAAAGAGATCTTATAAACCTTCATATAACTATGGTTCCATTTAGTAACCATGGAAATTTTTCACACAGTAAAAACATGAATTGAACCTAGAAGACGAAAATCCATAGGCTAAACACAAATGGAGTAAAATTTCATAGTTAAGTAGCATTAAGGTCAGAGGATAAAATTATGAGTTTTAGGGCCATGCCTAGTAGAATAAAATACTGGATTTTTCATATGCAGAGACAAGTTGAAATCTTTTGAAACACAACAAATGCATCCCAACATATATCATCTTCTTGTTCAACAATCATATGCTTCTGGGACAGATTCCACTCATAATAATTCAAAATCAAGCCAGCAGAAGTGACAATCTCCAAGCCTCTCGCACCAAGAATAAACCTCCTTGGACTCACCAAATCCTGTCCAAAACTCTAACATACACCACAAAAAATCTATGATAAAAGAAAAAGAAGAGATGAAAATCAGCATTGGCTCAAATAGAATCCACAGTCATATGAGCTCTAGCTGGCAACAAAGAAAATAAATAGATATGAAAAACATTCTGATCTCTTTATTAATGCATAAGTAAGAACAATGTTGACATGAAAATATCGAAGCCATGAGATAAGATCACAACCTACCACTAAAGATGGACTACGAATTCATTCCAAGTTTTATCCACTTCTTGGAAACACCCTTTTGACTTCTCTATCCGAGACTGTTAGGAGTCATTAAAACTTGTAGATACAATTAGGCTTTGTTTTCTAAAGGTTGGATTAAACACCAAGTAGGCAAAGTGTTATGCAAACGCGATATAGTCAATTTCCCTCACATGTAGTAACCATACACCATAATAATACAAATTTTCTCTATGATTAGCTTAAAACCAAGAATAAACCTCCTTGAACTCACCAAATATTGTCCAAAACTCTAGCATACACCAAAAAAAATCTACGATAAAAGAAAAAGAAGAGATGGCAATCAACATTGGCTCAAATAGAATCCACAGTTAGATGAGCTCTAGCTAGCGGCAAAGAATAGAAATAGATATGAAAAACATCCTGATCTCCTTATGAATGCATTTGTAAAAACAATGTTGACATGAAAATATCAAAGCCAACACATAAACCAATTTCCTTTTGCGCCAAGACATCTTGCCTACAATTTCCCTCACATGTAGTAACCATACACCATAATAACACAGATTTGCTCTATGATTAAGCTAACCTAACTTCAGTGGGTTTTCATTACATCATTCAATCCCTAAAAGACATCTTATAAACCTTCATCTAACTATGGTTCCATTTAGTAGCCCCTTACCTCTTTCAATGGGTTTTCATTACATCATTAATCCCTAAAAGACATCTTATAAACCTTCATCTAACTATGGTTCCATTTAGTAACCATGACATTTTTCACACAGTAAAAACATGAACTGAACCTGGAAGATGAAAATCCATAGGCTAAACACAAATGGAGTAAAATTTCATAGTTAAGGAGCATTAAGGTCAGAGGAGAAAATTATGAGTTTTAGGTCCATGCCCAGTAGAATAAAATATTGGATTTTGCATATGCAGTGACAAAATGAAATCTGTTGAAACATAGAAAATGCCTCCCAACATATATCATAATCTTTTTAAACAATCATGTGCTTCTGGGACACATTCCACTCATAATAATTCAAAATCAAGCCAGCAAAACTGATAATCTCCATGCCTCTGACACCAAGAATAAACCTCCTTGGACTCACCAAATCTTGTCCAAAAATATAGCATACACCACAAAAACCCTACAATAAAAGAAAAAGAAGAGATGGCAATCAACATTGGCTCAAATAGAATCCATAATCAGATGAGCTCCAACTGGCAGTAAAGAAAAGAAATAGAGGGGCATAAAAAACATCTTGATCTTATGAATCCATAAGTAAGAACAATGTTGACATGAAAATATCGAAGCCATGAGATAAAATCACAACCTAACAGATGGACTACAAATTCATTCCAAGTTTTCTCCAGTTCTTGCAAACACCCTTTTACCTAACTTCTCTCATACAATTTAATATTTTTTGGAGAGATTATTTGCACGTAGCTTAAAATAAACTGGTAATTTGATAGGAATAGTTAACAAAATAGATTATGAATTTGGAACACATAAACAATGTGCCTTTTCTGCCATGACATCTTCCCTACAATTGACCTCACATGAAAATAATGAATCTCACCTCTGTCTCGAAGTGGCAGAGTTAGAGGTCCCCAGAGACTAAGCAAGTATCTACAATAACCGCAGAAGAGAAACAACAGCTTCTCCATTGTCCAAAATAGCATGAAATTTTCCACTAAGGGGCAACCCTATCTTAGGTGATGGGTTGTCTCGGAGTGGCAGAGTTAGAGGTCCCCAGAGACTGAGCAAGCATTTGCAATAACCGTAAAAGAGCAACAACAACTTACCCATTGTCCAAAACAACATGAAATTTTCTAGTGAGGGGCAACCCTATCTTAGGTGATGGGTGAAATGGAAATTTGAGAGATAATTAAATTTTCCACTGAGGGGAAACCCTAGCCAGTAGAATAATATATTGGATTTTTCATATGCAGAGATAAATTGAAATCTGTTGAAACACAACAAATGCATCCCAACATATATCATCTTATTGTTAAACAATCATGTGCTTCTAGGACACATTCCAATCATAATAATTAAAAATCAAGCCAGCAAAAGTGACAATATGCAAGCCTCTCACGCCAAGAATAAACCTATGAAAATATCAAAGCCAACACATAAACCAAGTGCCTTTCCTGCCATGACATCTTTCCTAGAATTGCCCTCACATGTAGTAACCATACACCATAATAACACACATTTTCTCTATGATTAGGTCAACCTAACTTCAATGGGTTTTCATTACATCACTCAATCCCTAAAAGACATATTATAAACCTTCATCTAACTATGGTTCCATTTATTAGCCCCTTACCTCTTTTAATGGGTTTTCATTACATCATTCAATCCCTAAAATATATCTTATAAACCTTCATCTAACTATGGTTCCATTTAGTAACCATGGACATTTTTCACACAGTAAAAACATGAACTGAACCTAGAAGATGAAAATGCATAGGCTAAACAAAAATGGAGTAAAATTGCATAGTTAAGGAGCATTAAGGTCAGAGGAGAAAATTATGAGTTTTAGGGCCCTAGTAGAATAAAATATTGGATTTTTCATATGCAGAGACAAACTGAAATCTGTTGAAACACAAAAAATGCATCCCAACATATATCATAATCTTGTTAAACAATCATGTGCTTTTGGGACACATTCCACTCATAATAATTCAAAATCAAGCCAGGAAAAGTGACAATCTCCAAGCCTGTCACACCAAGAATAAACCTCCTTGGACTCACCAAATCTTGTCCAAAACTCTAGCATACACCACAAAAACTCTACAATAAAAGAAAAGGAAGAGATGGCAATCAGCATTTGATCAAATAGAATCCACAGTCAGATGAGCTCCAGCTGGTAGCAAAGAACAGAAATAGAGGGGCATGAAAAACATCCCGATCTCCTTATAAATGCATAAGAAAGAACAATGTTGACAGGAAAATATAGAAGCCACGAAATAAAATCACAGCCTACCAGTAAACATGGACTACGAATTCATTCCAAGTTTTCTCCAATTCTTGCAAACACCCTTTTACCTAACTGCTCTCATACAATTTAATATTTTTTGGAGAGATTATTTGCACGTAGCTTAAAACTAACTGGTAATTTGATAGTAATAGTTAACAAAATAGATTATGAATTTGGAACACATAAACCAAGTGCCTTTTTCGACATGACATCTTCCCTACAATTGACCTCACATGAAAATAATGAATCTCACGTCTATCTCAGAGTGGCAAAGTCAGAGGTCCCCGCAGACTAAGCAAGCAAGTAAAATAACCGGAGAAGAGAAACAACAACTTCTCCATTGTCCAAAACAGCATGAAATTTTCCACTGAGGGGCAACCCTATCTCAGGTGATGGGTTGTCTCGGAGTGTTAGAGTCATAGGTCCCCGGAGACTGAGCAAGCATCTGCAATAACCGCAGAAGAGCAACAACGACTTCTCCATTGTAAAAAATAGAATGAAAATTTCCAGTGAGGGGTAACCCTATCTCAGGTGATGGGTGAATTGGAAATCAGAGAGATAATGAAATTTTCCACTGAGGGGAAACCCTAGCCATTAGAATAAAATATTGGATTTTGCATATGCAGAGACAAACTAAAATATGTTGAAACACATCAAATGCATCCAAACATATATAATTCTCTTGTTAAACAATCATGTGCTTCTGGGACACATTCCACTCATAATAATTCAAAATCAAGCCAGAAAAAGTGAAAATCTCCAAGCCTCTCACACCAAGAATAAACGTCCTTGGACTCACCAAATCTTGTCCAAAACTCTAGCATACACCACAAAAACTCTACGATAAAATAAAAAGAAGAGATGGCAATCAGCATTGGCTCAAATAGAATCGACAGTGAGATGAGCTCTAGCTTCTCACCACTCTCTCGGAGTGGAAGAGTTCAACAATAGCCTTGACACGCAGTAAAATTTCACTTCACTTCAGCAGCACTTAGATGTAGTAGACGCAGTAGCTTTCTTCACTTCTTCGCTGGTACAAATCACTGGAACAAAAGAGATAGATGCAGGATGATTGAAAGAAACACATTTAAAAGAAAATCTCAAAAATACCTGCAACTAAGTAATAACTGCCAAGCTGCTGTTCCTCCTGCAACAAAGGATCTGTTGCTCATCCTCCAGCAAAGGATTTGTTCCAGTTGCCCCTTCTTCGCAGCAAATGCAGCAATTAGGTCAGAAAGGAGGATGAATATTAAGGTTTTAGCTATAAATATTAAGGTTTTAGTTATGTTTCATTTTTTTAATTGTATTTTAATCTATGGCTGTGCACTCTTCAATCGTCTAACAATACATCTGACGATCAACAATAGTACACATGGGCAGGTAGGAGAGTTGTTTTCAAATAATGACGCCTTACGGTGAAACTATATTAATAATATGTGGTTGACGCATTTCGAACCATAAAATATAGTTTAACATTAAAACTATGATAAAAATGTTGATCTAAAAATGAAAATAAATAATATAGATATAAATTGTGGTTTATTTTTTATTTTATTTTATTTTATTGATTATATATTTTGTGTTTACATTATTTATATTTATTTATTATTAATGTTAATTAATTTGATTATTTCTCTCTTAATTTTTTAGTTCTTTATTTTGGTTAAATTTCATTTATTTTATTTTAATTTATTATTTAACTATTAAATTTTTTTTCTTTAACTTTATAAAGTTTACAACAATTTTATAGAATAATTTTATTTTTTAATTATTTTTTTAAATGTTTTTGCCTCTTTTTATTATGGATATAAAGTTTATTTTTTATTAATTGTATTTATTTATTATGATTATAATCATATAAATTAAATGATTATTAAATACTAATAAAAATCAATCTATAATGGAAATCCAAACACTTATCTCATAACACATTTAATATATTCAAAATAAATAAATAAAATTTTAAATTTATTTTAAATCATGATCACTTTTATTATTATTATTATAAAAATATAATGTGTTATAATATCATGACTTATCAATAATACAATCCTAAAATACCACAACTTACATAGTTAAAATATTCTATATAGATTTTATTTTATTTTTATTTTTATAAAAAGAAAAATTAACTATACAACGTCTCTATTTTAAAATAAGGATTTCAAAATTTAACTATTAATAATTGTTAGGTTGATGGTAAAGACATTTTTACTTTTTTTTCATGTGATCTGAGTTCACTAGAGATTACATCACCCTTGACCTATGGCATGAGAAACCATGACCAGAGGGAATTTAAGCCGTCAAAATTACACGGGGATCATTGCACCCTGACTGGGCGACACCAGCATTAAGTTAACTGGGTTTAACTTTCCTCCTCTCCCTAGCACAGGTGCAACAGCCTCTGCGAGGTTTGATCAGCCACACCCGCACTAAGTCAATTGGGTTTAACTTGCCTCCTCCCCCTAGCACAGGCGTAGCAGCCTCTGCGAGGTTTGATTTTAGGTTGTGTTTATTGCTAGGCATATACTCAACTCGTTGTGCTAGTGGGACTTGAAAATGGTAGGGTCTTAATCTCCATGGAAATTATTAAAATATTTTTGATATTAATCACAAATCAAAGATTGGGATTTATCTCAAATGTATTTATGCCCTTTTCACATTTTTAATTAAATTGATTAATAAAAGGAAAATTTCATATGAACAAGTGTAGTATGAAATAAGTGATGGTGTTTTAGCCATGATATTGGCCATCTTGTAACAAGTTTACTTACATGTTATGAAAGTCCATGGTAAAGTGGGGGAGAATCTCCATGATTGTTACATGTAGGCATGCATATTTCAGAATACTGCTTCCTTATCAATTATTATTAGGTGGATGGTAGGGATTTAACCTCCCTAGATTATTTTAGAATATTCTTAGTAGTAGTCATAGATTGAAGGTTGATATTTATGTCAAAAGTAGTTATGATTTATTTATCATTTTTATTATTTTTATTAATTAAATAAAATCACTTGAAAAAGTGTTATATGAAATGAGTTATGGATTTTTTAGCATGTGGTATTGATAAGCCATGATTTGGCCAGTTGTATTATAAAAAAACCTAGTTACAGGTTAACAATCTCCATAGTAAAGTGGAAGTGAATCTCCTTAGTTAATAAATTAAATAATAATAATAGAAAATAAATTTATAATTTTGTTAAATTTTATGATATTTTGCAATCTTGATAATATGAGATGTATCATTAAGTAACAATTTTAATATTTATGATAGATGGATTCCTATCCACATTTACCATCCATTTTATTTATATGGTTTCCCTACTTAAATTTGAAAAAAAACGTGCATAACTACTTTTACGATAAATCTCAACCTCTACTACTAAAAATATTCCATGGATATTATATAAAAATTAAATTCTTATCATCCATTTTATTATATAATATTATTAGTAATATTCACAATTCAAATTTGGAGATTTATCTCAAAAGTAGTTATGCAGTTTCTACCATTTTAATTAAATTCATTAATTAAAAAAAAGTCCTATGAGCAAGTCCTATATGAAATCAATTATTATTCCTTGGGCATGTTGTACATATAAGCCATGATATTGGGTAATGATATTATAGCAAAGTCTATTTAGAGGTTAGGAATCTCCATAGTAAAGTGAGAATAAATGTCTTTGGTTAAGAATTTAACTTATATATTAATTCTTTTAATAATAATAATTCCACATAGAGGCCCATTCTACAACCCATTATGAGGGGATGTGTAAGTATGCGATGTCTTCAATAAAAAAAATAACTAGAAATTACACCAAATGTTGCAAAAGAAACTCCGTAAGGAAATAGCAAAGGAAAGAGTAGCCTAGAAGAAATAAGATGTTGCAAAGAAGGAGCCATCGTGAAGGAATGAAAGGTGAATTTTGCTTCTATGGAAGAAGGTGGCGGGGAGGGTTTAAAATATATTGATGACAAGAGGTATAAACAAGTAGACACTCTAGAAATTTTAGTAAGATGTACGAAAGAAGCAATTCCAAGGGATTAAATGATCAGATTTGGATCACGACCTAAGTGATAGCTAAAATTTCAAAGTGTTCAAAAGTGTGTCGAACCTACGCAACTAGATATATCTCATCTTCCTGATTCCAGCACCGTGAACGATTCGTAAAACCGACACCGTATGAAGAAGTTATCAGGTTTTGAAAAGTCCAGTAAACTGCAAATTTTGACATTTGACTACGGTTGACTGGGCAAAGTTACAGTTAGCAAAAAAGAATATTTCAAGGAATATTCTTCAAAATATTCCTTTCAGGCCAATTGTTGGAATACATGTGTCAATGTATTACTAGTCGAATGGTCTATGAGGGCCAATGAGAAGCCACCACATGGCCAGCACTAAGGCTGCCACATGGCGCTGAAAGGGTAGTTTAAAATTTTGTTGTTTGGGTCCACAGGAATTGAACCCCCGACCTTCTCCCGGCTAGCACACCCGCTTGCCAATATGCCACATAGTGTTTCTTAACACTATACGGTGGAAGTTTATATTTATTTTGTAATGACATTACATTTGGGGGTTGGGACCGCTGGCGGTCCCAACCTATCAACGGTCTCATGGCAAGTTTTCACATGTTACAACACAACCGAAATTACATTAAACTGTATCTCCGACATTTAAAACCTTCGCTAGAAATTTACAATGTTCACATGGAAACGGTCAGTGCCATAACTCTGATGGTTTAAAATATTTGCGATATTTATTGTAATGGTTTCGACATGTCACATTTCCATGGTTTTTTAAATTTTCTCTGCGCGGTCAACACTCAACCCAGATTCTGAACTTTATAATCATGGTTTGTGATATAGTTCCACCAACGGTTATGTAACCATGTGATGTGGTTCATGTGCCCAACCACTAAAATTTTATTGTAATAGTAAAATGTAGTGGGATTCTTTGAGGCGCCCTAAATTTGTGTCGATTACACTAAACTAACTCCATTTAAGTGGATTTCTGCACAATTAGTGGAGCTTTCCTAGGTGTAACAGGGAAAATGAGTTGGAGACTCAATTTTCGACCATTATGAGTGAACAGAGCATCATTCTTAGCTAATTGGAGCATTATGGAGCCATTGGTGAGGTTTGAAGAGCCATATGAGGACTTTTGAGTGTGATTTTTCTTCAGAGAAGTTCCAAGGGCCACCAGAGCCATGAGAGGCTAGCAGGAGAATGAGGCCTAGCAAGGGCAGCCAGAGGGCACTCTCAACAAACCAATAGTCAATTTTGACTATATTGAGAATTATGAATCCAATTATGAGGTTTTTAGAGCCATCTGAGGACTTCTGAGCATGATTTTTCCATGGAAGTTCCAAGGGCCAGTAGGGCCACCAAGAGCCAGAAGGAGAATGAGGCATAGCTTGAGCATCCAAAGACCATTCTCAGCAAACCAATAGTCTATTATGACTATCTTGAACCTTATAAATCCAATTATGGGTCTTTCAGAAGCATTTGAATACTTTTGAAGGCCGAGAAGCTACATATAATTTTTCAGTGAGCCTAGAGCGAAAGGGTGCCACTAGGTGTTGGAGGCGTAACCAAAGTAGAAAGATGCCAATTTCAGCAAGTGAATAGTCATTTATGACTATTTTGGACATTCTGAATCCATTGGAAGGATTTTCAGATCCATTTGGAGATTTCTAGAGCTTAAGAAGCCACAGTGAACTTTCAAGGTGCCTAGGGCCAATAGGAGTTGGAGGCCTAGATTGGGGAGCCATAGCTCATTTTGGGAAAATGAACAAACTATTTTGGATGATTGATATATGATGGAGATAGTAGAAAAATTTTCAGGAACATAAAATATATTCTAAGGGAGTTAGTGCCACATAGAATCTCACGGAACCTTAAGGGCACCGACAGACGAGGTCAAGTCAAAGGGAGCCTAGGTCCATTTTCAGAGACTTGGTAGTCATTACATGGGTATGATGGTATTATAAACCCATTGGTACAGTTCAAAAAACCATTGGAGTCAATTAGAAATTTGTAAGAGAAAATTTCCATCATAATCCCAAAGAGTCAAGTCAATTGAAAAAGGATCAAGGAGACGTAGCCTAAGACATTGAGGTGAACTCCTTTATTAATTTTTTTTTTATGTGTTGATGATTAATTTTCTGCAATGTATGCTTGATGTAGATGCTTTTAATCAACAAAAAAAAAATTAATTCCTCATACGTAAAGCATTAAAACAATTAAAACACATACACCTGACTCAATTATTCAATTCCGCACTATCAAGTATAAGTAGGATCTTAATTTTTTTTAACTGAGTGGGAGGTGCTTGCATAGCATAACAAGTCAACCACCCATTTCAGATCATTAACCCTCCTGCATCACGAAATTTTCATCGATACAAATATATGTAAACCAACATAATATGTTCAAATATATAAAAAAATTGTTACATATATTGAAATAGGAAATTGGGAGTGAAAATCCTTTCGTGATTAATACTCCTCCAAAAAAAGCATGAAATGAGCATGTAACTCAAATAATATAAAGCATTTCTTCATACATGACCGTAACAAAAATATTGAACCATTTTAAATACATTCAATTACAATCTATCTAACATATATGTAAATAAAGAGAATTTGTATCACACACTTAGGAACCATTGATTGAATCACTCTACTTCCTACCTTATAGATTCATATGATATTGTTAAGTGATTCAAACAAAATTTAATTCATGTATCGAATCCAAGGATGGCTCATGTGCCTAAGTAAGAATATAGATGTACATAAATATGTGTGTGTGTGCATGTGTGTGTGTTTGTTTCCATCAAAAATATATTTATTTCACGAAATTTTACTTACTGAACATATTTTTGTCAAGTGAGTACTTTTGGAATATTGTGATGGGTGAGGTTGAAATTTATTTTCCACATAATTGTGAAACAATACCTCCAATAGGAGGTTTCCACTCTATTAGAAGTGAAAATATGACAAGTATATACTAAAATAAAAAAATTAAAGTACTCTTTCTTATGTCCTACATGTATTCATGATATAGAGTCCATTAATGAGTGTGTAAAAACTAATAAAAAATATGTTAAAACATGGATACATGAAGAATTGAGACCATTTCGCTCATTTGGAAATTTGACGTATGTGGATATTGGCAATGAAATGACTATGATTGACAAAGATTATGATCATTTTTCTAATATGGTTAGAGAAGATGATGTATTTGTTGTCATTGCACCAAAAACTACTCCAGAGAAAGTTCACTATTATTTATTGTGATCCATTGGGTTTTAAAACTACATTTATGCAAGAGTTTAATGATCCTTCAAATTATACAAATCCATTTAGTTCAATGGTGTTAACTAGACATTTCTTTGAAGAAGAAAAGAAATGAAAACAGTAAATTTTGTTCATGACTACCAACCATATATTATATATGCCCAATATATTCATTTGATCATATTAACTCAGTTGTATTTGAAACAGGGGAAAGGTAGAAATAAGTGATGAGAATGGAAATTATTGATAAAAAATCATGGTACCATTCTTCAAAATTTGTCACTAACACATTCCATATAAATGAAACAAAGTGTTCAATGGACTCTTATTTATATATGTATCTATTATATTATCTATTTTTTTTCTCGAAACTACCTATTGAACCATAAATTTATACCCCGTGTATTATATCATCTTTATTATATATTTTATGTATTATATTGAATCTAAGGAAACAAAAAAAGGTTATATATATATATATATATATATATGCTTTTTTCATTACTTATTTACCCTTTCGATCCTTAATGTTATTGTTTTCACTCTAAGTTTAAGAAAAATGCTATACTTCTTCCATTCCTCTCATTTATAGTTGGCATTTCTGAGGCAAACATAAGCAAATAGGTGCTACTGAAAAATAATTAACACGGATATACTTATCATAGAAATATTTATTTGTTAACAATTTGTACATTATTTGATATTGTAGGAATGAAATCAAATCCAAGTGTAAGTAAATCAAAATGATAAAATTTCAATAATTTTCTATTTTTATTATAAGTTTACATAACAAATATTTGTTTCAAAATATGGAAGAAGTATTTCAAACTTCTAATGAAATAAATGTTTAAAATACAAAAATAAATATAAATCATTAAAATGAAATATGTCTTTTATGAATGTAAAGCATGCCTAAGTTTAACTGAATGAATTTTGTAATTCATATATATATGTGTGTGTGTGTGTGTGTGTGTGTGTGTGTTTTTGTATTTCTTTACATTGAATTTATGGTGGAGAGTATAAAATAAACTACATTCCACTAACATGTAAAAAATTGCAAAGGAAAAAATTGTTTCTATCCTAAAATATGACTTTTAATTATTCTTACGCATATATTACTCTATGATCAATTGAGTTAAGAAAATCTTACATGTGATCATTTGATTAAAATCTTGAAATGAGTTACAATTTCAATAGTTGTGATATATAGTTTAGATAAAAAAACAATTTTATTTATTTATTTATTTATTTATTTTTTAAGTACAAAACTTCCGCTGCCTCAGCTAATAAAGCTTGAGTGCAGGGCTTGAAAACCATGAAAAACAAGAGTTTGGACTGCCCACAGAGGGGAAACTAGTCCCTGAAAGTTAAGATTTGCCGCCCTCATAGGGGAAACCGGCATTTGAAACACATAGTTTGAAAAAAATACAAGTAGCAAGATTGACCACTCTACCAGCAGAGGGTGATTAAACAAAAAATCCAAAATTAACCTAAGAATGCTATGCATAAGAAACAAAAACCTCTGAGGGTCATCCGGGCTACTGATCATTGGTTGGAGAAGGCGGTTCCTCCATGATTCTGCATCTGTACTCATCGCTGCTTCCGCCTTCATCAATAGAGGGAGTCGCCTTGTCTTTTTCCTCGCCATCCTTCGTCTGATCCTGCATAGAGATGTCACGGGAAATGTTCAACTGAGCCAAGGAGGCCTTGGAATTTTCTGTAGATGCGGGGTCAGGAGCAGCATAGGGGCCAGGGAATACGACAGAGGGACCAGGGACAGCGACCGAAGGGGGAGCAAGGCAAGCTATCTCCTCTCAAATGGTAACCGTGACATATGCTGTGATGACCGTCTTGTCAAATAAAAAATCAAATTTGAACTCCGCTCATTGAGAATATTGTCGCAGGGGAATGGAGGTAGACGGAGGGGGTGCGGGAGGGGCACCAGACTGGAAGGCTTGAGGTGCAGAAGAGAGCACATGGGGAGGTGGAGAACATGGAATGGGGTGAGAAAATTTAGTGGAGTGAAGCCGACCTCTGCGACTCCTTGTTTCTAGGATGTGGTCGCAGGAGAAATCCTCGGAGGAGGAGTCCAAACTGGGAGAGGACCAAGAATGAATGGCGCGGCCATGGTTGGACCCACGACGACATTGCATTTCGATGGCGCAATCGAGGCATGGTGACAGGGAAATGCTGGTGGAAAGGGAAGAGGAGAAGCGATGTCGGGGAGCTAGAAGAAACAGACAGGGAATTCGAACAAAAAAAGTTTCTATGTGTGAAATGAAACTCTGGAATAGTCTCCAAGCAACACAGAAGCACACAACGCCTACTATTCTACATTCGAGCGCTTGGCTCGGCGCAGGCGGGCGGGCAAGAACTTCGATGCGGAGCAGAAGGGGTGAAAATAGAGCAATCTCCATACAACAAACCGAACTCCATATCAAAAGCCAAAATGAGCTAGATGAAATGCACTGAGCATCGACTGTTTGAGAGTGCTGCGTTAATGGATCATAGGGTGGCATATTGAATGCCCTCTTTAATGCCTTTCTGGGAGGCCATATGGCCACCCCACATCAACGTCCTTGGGAGGCGGTGTCAGACGGGCGTCCCATCAATCCCGGGTGTCATCTGCATCCAGAGGATAAAAAAGAAATATTAATAATAAAGAAATTATATATTTTTTATTTCACTTTAATAAAATAAAAATATAAATAGTAAAATAGAGATGACAATCGAGATTATCTTCAAGATGTTCATCCTCATAGAGATTTTCATTACCACTAAGTGTTTTTAATCAACATAGAGCTTCACTAATTTTTTGCATGGTTATTTTCCTCTTTGTTTGCTTGCATTTGTCCCTTCAGCATTATAGTTTTTTATCCTTCCGATACTTCTTGGGTAATTCTTCTATTGATTGTACTGCTTTCTATGCTCTCCATATTGTACTTGACAATTTAATCTTCTCCATACATCTTCTCTCCACTCACTCTTATTTCCTTGTGCATCCTTTTTCTCTATTTCTTCTTATAGCAGCCAAGGAAAATTGATAAGCCTCCAAAAGTTGGCCAAGTAGGTCTATCTGAGCCAATTTAACTAACTACACAACCTTCAATGCATCAAGAAGGAGAAAAAAATCATGAGTCCAATGCAATTTACCTTTTCCATAACTACTCAAGGAAGCGGTGAATCCATTTTCTCCAATACAAATACCATGCTCAAAGGTAATTATAAAATACCTAATACAAGGGCTCTCTATCAAAAAACTTGTATGCTCACCCAAGAGTAGATACTTCATTCCTCTCCTACAACCACCCCGCCCCATTGCTCTCCTAGGGTCCAAACTATGCCATTTCCCCTCAGAAAAGGGTTGAAGATGCGATGTGATGAGGGAATAGAATTCAAACACAAGTTATTGGATGAACTAGACACTAAAATTCAATATCAACAAGAGAAATGGATTCTTAGAATTGCATAACTTTTTCTAACCACTATTCTTGATGTTTTTAAGTTCATAGAACTTGAATATAAAAACTCCAATTAATAAAAATGTCAAATATGAATAGCTCCAACCAATTAAACTAACCTTAAAAATTCTATTTAACATTATTTTATAAATATAAATTTAACAAATATTTGTAAATAAATTACTTTAATCTTTTAAAAAATATAAACTACCCTTAAATTATTTTCATGATTTTATAATTATTATATTAGTATATATATAGTTTTAAATTAAATTTAATTAGATATAAACATACAAATAATATAAAGTTTCATAACATATATAATAACTACATTTTCTGATAATATATATTAAAAAAACATTTTATTAAAAAATAAAAATATTTAATATGATTTTATTCTCATAAACTTTTATTTTTACATATTTTCTATGTAATAAAGAAAAAAAAAACTCATTTTATTTATTATTGACTTGTTAACCTTGCCGCTGGGATGAAAAATAATAATATATCATTGAAATGGTATCCATAAACAATAATAAATTTAATTAAAAAGTAATAATTTCATAATAAAAAGAATTGCACTTTTACATGATAAAATAATAATAATAATAATATTTTTAAATCTTATAAAGCAATGAAAAATGAAATACTCATAAAAGTTGCACTTGAAATGTGAAAAGTGAGGAATCAACAACTTAAAAGAAGAGAATATTATATATCTTAGCATTATTCAACCGGCCTAAAATACATTGACATGCCACACCATTGTTTTTCAAAACTGTTAATATTAAATGTTGCATAATAATGTGAATATATTGCTGGAAGTCACGTTTGAAATGGAATTTTCATTTAGGGAATAAAAAATTTGAAACACGAATCAAAAATTTAGAAAATAGTTAACTAAATTACTTTTCAAAACATATTTAATATTAATGATAAAAAGTGCTCAAAATATCCATCAACCACAAAATCATCAGGCAACATATAGATGCTTACACATCACAGCAAAGATGTGCAAACCTTAAAATAATTTATTATTCATCATTCTAAATAGTTACAATAACAGAGAATCACATTTTATCAGACACTGAGACAACAACATATGTAGTCAGAAAGATGATTAAATAATTCTAAAGAGTTAGAATAACAGAGAATAATAGTTATGATCAGAAACAGAGAACAACATCTGTAGTCAGAAAGATGCTGAGTAGTTTGATCATTTTTTTTGGATTTTTCTGGGTAAATATAATCATGGTAATTCATGTATATATATTTTTTGGTTGAAATTATAATTTTAATATTTTGAAATTGAGTTTTAAGATGTAAAAATAAATAAAATTATACAATAATAATAATATTTTTAAAATTATATCATCTTAATAATTCTCTTAAATTTTATACCAATTTAAATAAATCTTAATAAAAAACTCACAAGAACAGAAAGATAAAATTACTAGAGGACTAGGTGACAAGTTCCTTTGAGATATCTTCTCAACCTCTAAAACTAGAGGCAAATACAACAATGGTCAAGATTTGAACAAGGCAAAATGTTTCAACAAAGCACAAAATTATGGACACAGTCTAAGAATTGGTATGTGCAACTCCCATGACCAGCAACATTAAAATTATAGAAATGTTCAGCTAATAACAAACCCATATTTGAAAAACCCCTTTGATATCTTTTTGAACCAAAAAAATCCAAGCCCCAAAAATGCAATTGGTTCAAACCAAAAAACAATTATACCAGTCCTAAGTAGTGAGGAAGATTCATGCAGGGAAGATGTATCTGACGCATTAAAAGTGAAGCAGATTCTTTCCAGAAACAAACACATGCCCAAAATTTTAAGGGATTTGAGCAGGAAAGTTAAAACATCAAGCTTAAGAAGCGAAGCAGATTAAACTTCAACAAATTTGTCTGCGCTTAAAAGTTAAAAGAGATTTATGTCAAGATATCGTTCAATTTAATTTGACTGCATACTCTGAAAATATTTCGAAATTTGATGAATAAAAACAAAATTAATTGTTTAACTGTATTTGAAAATATTCCTAAAATTTACTATCCAATAATTAAAAAATAAAAATAAAACTACAATCCAAATAAAAATAGCCCTAAAAGAAACTCAAATAAATTAATGCAAAATTGAGATAAATTTATGTCTATAGCAAACACCCAATTCAAACAAAAAGAAAACATGCCTCACACATACTCCAAACAGTACTTGAGATTCAAGGTGAAAGCAGATGAATATGGCCTAAATAATATAGCAGATTCAAGCGAAATGCAAATTATCAATCAAAATACATAGCTGATATAATTCATTAAGATT
The DNA here is from genome assembly GCA_034641835.2 of Pinus albicaulis. Lineage (NCBI taxonomy): Eukaryota > Viridiplantae > Streptophyta > Pinopsida > Pinales > Pinaceae > Pinus > Pinus albicaulis. Next base: position 881,382,961 of record CM076570.1, read on the forward strand.
TATCATCAGGAAAAACGGGCCCATACTGAAAATAATTTCATAAGCAAACAATCAAAAGCAAACAAGACATGGATACAGATACAGATTATAATAATCTTACTTACTCGGGTCCTTTGTGACTAGTTTTTCAGTTTTATTAGTGACAACGAGAATAAAAATTCTTGAATTGCTACCAATTATTATTGAATGCATAGGATTCATGATCAATAACCATTTTAGGCTCATAACAAGGCTCCCCTAGCTGGATGGCACCGCAGGTGTTGTCTCCCTGACTGTAAGAAGAATCAATAATGGGGTCAAGGCATAAACATCTGCATTAGGATCTGCAACACACCACAATTGTCCCTTGTAGGGTGGAGGCAGAGGAGGGAGAGGTCCATAGTCAAAATCCATAAATCTTCCGAGTGAGATAAAGCTCATACATCAAGTTTCCATTTTAATACAAAAAACCCAAATGCCTCTTAGTTCCCGGTCCAGACTTTTTATCCTCATCATACAATAAAACTTTTTATCCTCATCATACAATTAAAAAAAATATGTAGGGATGAATTGACTGGGCCTACGAGGGGTAGAAGGGGTTCCCACGGGAGGGCTTGCAACCATTGGGTTAGGTTGGCACCCAACTAACTAATGTCACCAGTATTGGGCTATCCAGTTTCAACTCAGGCCAACTTAATGTCATCATAGCCCAATTTGCTCATTGGAGCTACAACCACATCAAGCTACTGGTACAACATACTGGTATACACAAGGCCATTGGGGTCAGTGTAAGTTTTTTCATGTTATCCAAAATTGGCATATTCCAAAGATATATCTTCGGAATCAAATAAATAAGGAAAGTAAGAATACACAAGAAATTCCGGCATTGGTTTCATCACAGTTTCTGCAATATCATCCCAAAAATACTAGAAGATGGACAAAATGTTGATATAAGAAATGAAGAGCCAAGCATATCCACATCCAAAGGAGTTCCTACATTGATATGATGCATATTAAAATTAACCATAGATTTCCAGATGCTTTCCAATAGGTACTATAGATTTTAACCTTGCCAATATTCAATCTTTGGACCAGGTCAATATTTTCTTGTATGGAGGGCCCTTAAGATGGTGTAATCCTCTGCATCTATGGAACAATGACATAAAGAAAAACATAAGATATGGAAAAAAGGTTTGGTGAGTTAGTTAGGTAATTAGGAAGGATCTAATGGTCTAAAACATTTCAATCGTCTAAAATTTTATCCAACGGCGGACACAGTGGCAACTGAGAGAGTTTTTTTGAAAGAATAACACCCTATGGCTTAAAAATAATGTGGACCCAAAAAAATGAAAATAACCATATAGATAAAAATATATATATATATATATATATATATATATTTGTAAAATAAATATTTAAAAGGTAAAACCATATCATGTGGATATTTTTTTTTTTGTAAGAATGGTAGGTCTTTTCTTTTACATTAATTTTCAAAAAGGAAATTTAGAGCCACATGCATATGGTTAGGTGGCCTCAACTTGCCCAGGAAACCAAGTCTCTTCGCCACCTAACAGCATGATAAGCCATCTATAAAAAAAAAATTATCCAACCATACCAAATAAGTTTTCTTTTATTTCAAATTCCTACACTCTAGATAACTAAAGACATAACTAAAAACATACTGAAATTTGTAGCTTTTCTACATAGAGTAAAGAGAAAACTAAAGAAACAACCAGGAAACTAGTCATCATCAGCAGACTCAATCGAAGTTGGGTCCTTAGCACTGGAACCTGGGAGCTCAGTTTATGGAATGCATGGAATATTCTTCTCAATATGGCACACCCTCCTATTCTACTTTTGTAATTGGAATTGGATTTTTTGAAACTCCTCGTTGTAGATGGGAAACCCCCATGTTGTTGTAGCCACACCTGCTGAAATCTACTCCAACTCTTTATCCATAATATTTTTCATTGACCAATACAGGTACAAGGTTTGCTTAAACTACGTGGTTCTACCTCGGGTGTGCCATGGATAGGGCATCAAGACATGCCATTCTTCCACATCGATGTCCATCATGCCTGCTTATTTGTTCAAATCCTCCTCCCATTCTTAAATTAACTGGCGATCCTGGTTTGAGGTTCCCTTATGATATGGCATAGCCGCATCGTTGATGATCCTTGATAATGATTTATGACCCTGAGTTATGCCCCTAGAGGAGATGGGATGGCTAGTCACCTAAGACCCAATGGATTGTTTACCTCAGCCCCTCGAACTTGGTCATGCTTTTCCTTTTTCAGAGGCCAAGCGAGCCATCTCCTAGTAGTTGCAATTAATTTGAAAAACTAACAACAAACCCTTAACCGAATCTGATCCTAGTCAAAACCGAGAAGTGCTTGGCTCCCAGGGAATGCTACTAAGCCGAAGACCTGTTAGCTAGAGTGAGTGTTACACAGTTTTTTGTCACTTTCCCTGCAATCCCCATCTCAACCATTGAAGGGTCATTTCTGTGATCAATAAGCAGTGTCATGCCTTGAAAATACCATTATTGCATCCCTTTCCATGAGGAAAACATTCCTTTTGTTGACCATTTCCTGAGCAGACCACTAAAAACACTTGTTTTTGCCTTGGCGCGAGTAACCAGTTACATGCCCGCACCGAGTTGGAAAATTAACACTAAGCCCGCGCCAATTGGCACTTTGTCTCAGTTAGCTGCCCGCGCCAATCTGTTTATGGAAAGTTTTTTAAAAATAGAGGCAATGTTTCGATCACAACAACTTCGTGGATGAGTCATAGGGAGTGGTTCGACTGAACAACCATGTCCTTCCTCCTTTGGCCTCTTATTTCCACCTTATGGGGAAACCCCCCAAGGGATAAGGCCTCCCTTCCACTATTGTATGGATCCCAACCTCCTCCTCTCCTCTATAAATGTAGCCATCTTCCATTGATGTGCTAGTCGAACATATTCTAGTTTAACATATAGCTGAAAAATTTAGCATAGAGAGAAGCAATTATAGCTTCGGGAGAATAGTGCAGAGTGTGATTTTTTGTGTGTGTTGAGAACATAGTGAGATCTCGGACCTTTGTTCATGAGGGTGTTGCAAACGTGCTTGGATACGGACCTGTCGAAGGAGAGCCTCAACATCAAGGCTTGGTTGTAAACTCCCCATGTCTTTATCATAATAAAATGCATCTAATGTTTATCTTCCACTCTTGCTTACATTTATAATGATATTTCTAGCATTCCTTGATCAGTTAGATAGGTTGTAATTGTTTTATGTTTTTCATGGTTTTACGCTTTTCTTGTTGTCTTGACTATCTGTATAGGTAATCGAACATTGGTAGGAGCGTGTATCGAGCTTAAGAAGAGTGACAGATCAAGAGGCTTCGATGGAAGAAGACAACATAGCATCAAGACAAGGTAGGTCATCTTCCTTGCTCTGAATTTCATTTACAATCTAGGAAGGTAGATGTTAGTATGTTCCCGTAGTTGCTAGACCCACCCTAGGGCTAGAGCGATAGCCTCTATCCACAGAGGGGATTTATTTGGACAACAAATTGGTGACTCCGCTGGGGAGTTTCCTTTGAGTTTGTCACTCTTTGAGTTCTTAGTCATTCGATGAATTCAGTTGAATGACCATTTCCCTGTTTGTTCCTATGTTTTTCATCAATTGTGATCTTTTAGTTTTTTATTGAAGTGGTGAGTCTGGTCTTGGTTGGGAGAAATTCTTTGTTTTTTTTTGTTCAGGCATTGGTGCTTTTATTTTTCTGATAGTCGCACTGATTGGCACTAGTTTTCAATTAGCAACCCACGCTAATTGGCCATTGGCGCTAGTTGTCAGTGAGCAAGTCACGCCAGTTGGCACTAGTTTCACCTACAAAAGTCGTGCGAATTTCAGGGTGTGTGAAAAATTGAGGTTTTTTCCCTAATTCCTCCACCAGTGTGTCTTTCCCTTCTGGTATTTTCTTTGTATGATTTAATCATTCTCCCCTCTACTTTTTCACTTATGAGCATAGATTACATTGCTCATTGTTCAGCTAAAAATTCTTATTTCTATAATTGCTTGATGTAAAAGGGAATGAATGCCTTGTTTTGAGCTCATGCTTTGGAAGTCCTTTTTGTGCTTGACCTCATATGTCTTGTATCCTTTTGAGGAATTTCGTTACAAAGTGTTTAAAACAACAATTACATTCTTATTGTTGGTTTTCATCCCTTTTTCATTCATCCTTCATTAAGAAAATTTTCTTTCATTTAGTTTTCGTTTCAAAGTTTGCTTTTCATTAAGATGCATTAGATCACATTGCATTGAAAAGTATTTTTTGAGATTTATCATTGAACTTAGATTACATTGTTTAATGATTGAAAACTAAAGATTGCATTGAGTTCATTCTCTTTCATTAAAAGCATGTAGTAAGTAGATTCTCATTTCATCGAAAAATGCATTGAGTGCATTCTTATTCTTTCAAATGAAAAAGGAAATTATGCATAGATTACAATTGCATAGTTTTCAAAAAAGAGGATTTTGCATAGATTACATTGCATAATTCACATCATTGAATGTTTTAGACTACTTTTGGATAGTGAAATTCATCTAGTTTGGAAACGTTTTGCTTGTTGTTTGTTGCATCATTGTTTGGAACTCTTCCCTTAACTAGATAGCATTCATCGAGTTGAAAGATTTATTTTCTCATATAGTTGCATATAGGAGATTCAGATGACAACGGTAGGGCCTTGAAACCAAGACATAGTTCAAGATCAACTTTAAAATTTATTCAATCAACCTAAGGAAGCATTGAAACTGAACGCTCACATTTAAAGGTCTAGGCTAGAGACATTTTTTGGCATCTTAAAACCGAGTAGTTTTCATTCGCCATCTGGCTTTAAATAGCACTAGTACGGACTTGTGCTCCCCGTACCATCGTGTATATAAAGGGAGACCCCTGTAGGTTACAAAATTTTATCCATAGGAAGCCAAATCTGTCGCCCTGTAACCATGATACATCAAACACAACATTCGGGGAGACTACCTGCACATACGTCAAGTCCTTGGTTCATTTTATTACCAAGGTGTATATGGCATTTCACGGGAACCAGGTACACCATTTTACCTAGACTACCTGTGAAGTCATTTTCGATATTTACTGACTCCATAAATTTGAAAATATCATCGAGCACTTGTCCTTTCATGCTCGTTTCAACCTAAAAGTGATAGAGTCACCTTTTTCCTATTTCCCGACTCTTAAAATATGAAATGGAAAAGTTATGTTTCAATTTATTAAAAATTAACTGCCCATAAAATACTCCTGGTTAAAGTTATCTTCCTTAGTGTGTTGTTTTATGGTTTTTCACAATGGAAACATTTCCAAATTTTACCAACCAAGGAATCCCCTCTGAAGGGAATCCTAGTCCTTTTCCTGCTTTTGGAAATGTTGGTGCTCCTTATATGGCAACATTGTCCCTTCCTGGGTTAACCGTTGAGTTGCATGTTTGGTTATTCTTGACCTCTGTGGTCTCGAGTATTCCGCCCTCTGTATAACCATATCCTCCACCTGAACAACATCATGTTGATTCTAAGGTGGACTTCTCCCCTTCTTTGCCTATTTCTTCGTCCTCCTCTTCTACTTCGCCTAGTGAAAGTTTGGATTCCAGTAACCAGGTGGCTAAGAAGAAGAAGAAGAAGACGAAGAAGAAAAAGTAAGATAAGCGAGAGGCTAATGTTGTGGCTATTGTGCCTAAGAAACCATCCATCGATAAACCATCCAACCTTCCATGGAAAGTCAAATTCCCTTGCATATTGTGCAAAGGTGACCATCTTCTTCGAGACTACCCTAGCATTCCCAAGGTACTTGAAGCATGGTCCAACGGTTGTCCACCATTGCCTTTGACTTATGGAAGTCATATTGGTAGCACATCTTCGACTAGTGCTTATAAGACTCATAAGAAATAGGGTAAGATTACAAATCCCTGTAAGTTGTGTGAATGGCATCATTCCATTCACCTTTGTCCGTACATGGATGAAGCCAAGCGAGTGTTGAAAAAATCTACTGTTTCTGCACCCTACCTTTTGGCTGGTTACCATAAAATTTGTTTGAGTCCTCCGCTAGTTGATTCCACAATCGGTCAATATTCATCCTTGGTTAATCTTGTTCCCTCGGAAATTCAAATTCAGGAATCCATTTCCAACCAACCATTGGACGTGGAATCGGTCGACTTGATCCTGCCTATGGTTCATCGAGTCTTTTCCGTCGAGAGTGGATCTCATCCCCCTCACATTCCTCTTGTTTCTTCATATTCCTCAGACTTGGAGAAAGATTCTCCCGTCCGTGTGGTTCAACAAGCTACTCCTCCTACTCCTGTGATGGAAGTCCAGGAGGGTGCTCCTCTTGCTCTGATAACACAACAGGAAGACCATCTCTATTCAATGGTACCTCCTCCAAGTAGTTTGGTCGCTTCCTTCGACTGGAGTCGATTTGCAGGATACCGCCTTCCGTCTTATGTGCCTTTTGAGATAACAATACAAACCTTTGATCTGGTCGTACCCAACACGATTATAGATGAAGGACTGTCTATTAGTATTATGTCTTCCACTAATTGGAAAGCTTTTGGTTCTCCACCACTTATGCCTGTTACACAGAATCTGTTGGCTTTTAACAGAGGAACCAGTCAACCGTTAAGGATCCTTCCGAAGTTTCCTGTTACTTTGGGAGGGAAACTGTCTATATATATGTGATGGTTGTTCCAGGCCCCTTGGATTTTAATTCACTCCTGGGGCGCGACTATACTTATGTCATGGGAGCACTTGTCTCCTCCCTCTTTCGTGTGATCTGCTTTCCACACAAAGGTCAGATCATGACCATTGATCAGCTTTCATTCTTTGGTCCTAACATGACATCTGGTCCACCATCATCCCTTCCTAGTATTTATCTGCTGGTTGTGTCTTCTTCGCTGCAGGTTAATTATGTGGCTACCTGTCCCATGCCCACGTTCAATGATGTTGTCGTTGTGCATCATGTGCTAGGGGCATTGGGTCCTGATTTCCTAGATGTTGTTCTCCCATCATATGAGAACCTCTTGGAATCCATGACCTCTTATTTGTCATGGTAAAAGGTCTTAAGAGCATATTTCATTTTCTTGTGTCAAGCTCCTTAAAAAATGAAACAAGGTTGTCGGAGCAGATTTCGTTTTTCTTGTGTCAAGCTCCTTAAGAAATGAAACAAGGTCTTTGGAGCAGAGTTCATTTTCTTGTTTCAAGCTCCTTAAAAAATGAAACAAGGTCGTCGGAGCAGAGTTCATTTTTCTTGTGTCAAGCTCCTTAAAAAATGAAACAAGGTGTCATGAGGATGGTTCGTCTTCTATGTAAACCTCGTTAAAAAGTGAATTAGCTCACGAGGATAGTTCTTTTAATGTGTCAACCTTGTTAAAACAATGAAACACGTTCCCCTTCAATTCGAGTCTTTGATAAGATCTCGTAAAATCCCAATCGAGTCTTTCTCTTGATCTCGTAATTTGAACCTTCACTTCATATGCCTTTTATATGGGCTAAAGCTTGGGGGGCATGTACCTCGAATTGAGTCACCATGCTGGGGGCATGCTTATTTTTTTCAAGCACAATTTATTTCCATTTCAAGCTTGTGTAAAAATGAAACTGGTTTCAAGCATAGTTTATCTTTATTTCAAGCTTGTGTAAAAATGAAACCAACTTCAAGCAGATTTTCTTGATTTCAAACTTGTGTAACAATGAAACCATTCCCATTTTACCTCTCGTGATTGCCATTTTACCAACCTTTTTTTCCAGATGACCATTGGTTTTCTCATTCCATCGTTGCCATCTGCTTGGCCGATCATATGCCTTCACTTGGTTGTTTTACCAATTCCTGAGGAACCGTTGCGATGAGTGGTCTTGTTAGCCAACCTCTTAACCTTTACTTGTTCTGAGCAGTTCCCCCATTACCGGAACCAGTTGCTACCCTTTACACCACTTGTTCCTCCAGGAGGAGTCAACTTTCAACTCTTTTATGACTCTCAAAACATGAAAATATTGCTAAGACTCTTGTCGTTTTGAACTTGTTAAATGGCTACGAAACGATATCTTCCCAGTATACGTTTACCCCTTTTTTGGGCTGGGATAGATTATTTATGATAAAGGAATACCTTAGCCTATCAGGACTAAGAGGTTCTCTCGGATATTGTTTTCTACCTTTTCAGATCTAAGAGACTATTTACAAAAAGGGCCTTGTTGGAGTTTTCATTTCCGCTTTCTTTTCAAACTCTCTAAACATGAAAATTTGTCGAGTTATTCCTTTGTCAGACTCATTAAACCCTAATGACATCGAAAATCGTCACCATGACATCAACCAAGTTCCTCCTTCCTAGGGCTTGTAAAATGTACTAGGTTGGATTTGTCTGAAGGACAAAGTTATATGACAAGCATATGGTATCCTCTTCAAGCTTGTGTAAAAATAAAGAGGTACTCGCTAGAAATGGTGGGGGAAAATGGAAGTTATTCATCAGTTGTGTCGGCAGTATGTCACTCTTGAACATAACACTTGTCTGCAGTTTTTTTCGAGTTGGGATATCTTCATTCTGTCACTTTGCCTCCATGGGTTTGGGAAATCCGTTTGCCTCTCATTCGATTAAAAATCTTATCAAAATTACCTCTAATCCTATTTGAGTCAAATGCTTCCAAATTCTAGTGTCGTGTCGCCGATATGTTCAAGAGCAAATCCTTCTGTAGTTTGTACATTCCTTGATCATCTGTTTCAGTCTTGATTCACACTCATATTACATCCTCAGTTTCGTGTCGATGATGTGGGATTCATTATGACCCTGCTTCGACGGATCGCTTCCTGTCGACTTCAACTCATTATCCGGGAAGTTGATCTAGAGACTCCTTTCTGGTACCTTAGAGCTTGCATGCCCTAATGGCAATTTCTTCCAATTCGACAACAGGTTCACATCATCAGCCTTCGATTAGGTGATTTCACGGGTGTTTGACTTTAGCTCACTATTCACATTCCGTGGATTGTACTAGTTGTACATTGAGAGCCATTGTCATTATTGGTGGTTTCTCTTGCACTTGTTAACGGTTCACATCATTTACCGGTAATCAAGTGATTTTCTAGCATGTTCGACTTCAATACATCTATTCACATGTTGGAATTTATACTTTGATTGGGTGGTGTTGGAGCGCAAGACCCTGGGCTTCGATCACAAGAGTCCAGGTTGCGAGGAGTGGTGAGTCATTCATGATTATTTACATGATTCTTTAGATGGATGGTTGTGACCATACTACGGGTTCTCTTGTTTTGATCCTCTCTATACGGATGGCTGCACCCATACCATGGATCTATTTCATATGATCCCTTCATTCGGATGGCTGCGTCCATGCCGAGGATCCATGCACATGATCCTCTTCTTGATGAATAGTTGCTCCTATACCATGGATTCATGTATTTTCATCAGATATTCTAGTTATGTATATGTATCTATGCATAATTTGTAGGTCTCCCGATAGCAGCGCCTGGTTCCTTGCACTTACTTGTAAATAATTTCACCCCTCACTCATGTTCGTACTTCATACTTTAGGGGGGATCTGTTACACAACATTTTGTCACTATCCCTGTAATCCCCATCTCACCCATTGGAGGGTCATTTCTATGATCAATAAGCAGTTTCATTTCTTGCAAATACCATCATTGCATCCCTTACCATGAGGAAAACATTCCATCTGTTGACCATTTCCTAAGCAGACCACTAAAAACACTCATTTTTTCCTTGGCGCGAGTAGCCAATTACACGCCCGCGCCGAGCTGGAAAATTCACACTGAGCCCATGCCAGTTGGCACTCTATCTCAGTTAGCTGCCCGCGGCAACCTGTTTATGGAATTTTTTTTTAAAATAGAGGTGAAGTTTCGATCAAAACAACTTCGTGGATGAGTCATAGGGAGTGGTTCGACTGAATAACCACGACCTTCCTCCTTTGGCCTCTTGTTTCCACCTTATGGGGAAACCTCCCAAGGGATAAGGCCTCCCTTCCATTATTGTAGGGATCCCAACCTCCTCCTCTCCTCTATAAATGTAGCCATCTTCCATTGATGTGCTAGTTGAACATATTCTAGTTGAACTGATAGCTGAAAAAGTTAGCATAGAGAGAAGAAATTATAGCTTCGGGAGAATAGTGCAGAATGTGATTGTTTGTGTGTGTTGAGATCATAGTGAGATCTCAGACCTTTGTTCATGAGGGTGTTGCAAACGTGCTTGGATACGGACCTGCCGAAAGAGAGCCTCAACATCAAGGCTTGGTTGTAAACTCCCCATGTCTTTATCATAATAAAATGCATCTGATGTTTCTCTTCCACTCTTGTTTACATTTATAATGAGATTTCTAGCATTCCTTGATCAGTTAGATAGGTTGTAATTGTTTTATGTTTTTCATGGTTTTATGCTTTTCGTGTTGTCTTGACTTTCTGTACAGGTAATAGAACATTGGTAGCAGTGTGTATCGAGCTTAATAAGAGTGACAGATCAAGAGGCTTCGATGGAAGAGGAAAACATAGCATCAAGACAAGGTAGGTCATCTTCCTTGCTTTGAATTTCATATACAATCTAGGAAGGTAGATGTTAGTATGTTCCGCAGAGGGGATTTACCTGGACAACAGCGAGGAAAGGCCAAGACTAGACCCATGTCCGAAGAGCCTTCTACTACTGAGCTTGCTCCAAACAACTTAACAAAGCAACCAAACACCACGAGAAACAATTATCGCATACCATAAATTTACCAAAATCTAAATTCATTATAATTTGACTGGTGAAAATTGCCTTTGCCACCTTCTACGAGGATAATAAACCTTTGCATGCAGATATCCACCACTCCATATTCTTCGAGCATGTGAATGGTGGCGAGATCTCCTCGATATGACTCACATCAATCACCCACAAAGATACTGAATTCTATCTCGCACCCCAATTGAGGGATAGGATCAGTAGCTTGATTTCTCTATTGGATGTCCCTCATATATTGCTTTAGGAGCTCTAATAAGGTAGCAAAATATACTTATGTGGGTTGGGGTGACAGTTAGGTAGGAATTATGCAAGTTTATTTGCCTCCCTTAAAACATGCGAGGTGATATAGTCAAAATTTTGGAGGTGATATCCTACCTCTTACACCAATCAAGATGTTCACCAAATGTGACTGAGCTTCTCACATTTATCTCCTTAAATTAGCTTCTCACTAGTATCAAACACTAAATTTGAGTCCCCTTCAACCACTATCTTCTTGTAACCAAGCATAATAGTCGTAATGAGACCCTAAGTCAGTTCTATTAATTATGCCTCATTTTTACTAGCGTGGCCACAATATGATGAAAATATAAGTCAAGTTCTTGCTCTTGAGTCTCGAAAGAGTCCCCCAAAACCTGCAAGACTCAGGTTGCCTTTCGATGCTCTGTCAAAGCTTAACTTGATGAATCCCTTTGGGGGAGCTAGGAAGTGTTGTGGTGAGGCAATAGGAGCCACTATAAGCTTCCAATTTTTAAGGGATATCATACTAGGAGAGAGATTCAGTCTATGTAGGATTCTGGCTTCATGAGGGGCCACTTGCCAGTCATCTAGGTGCCATTTTTCGGCCACGATTTTTTCTCAGATGTTCTGAGTTATTCCAGTCCAAACTTCTTCCTGAGGTTTCTAAAAATATTTAAATATGCTTCTACTCCTATCCTTCCATATATACCATAGAATAAATCCCAATGCGAGCCCCAAGGCTCTATTGAGAACTAGACTTAAAAATAAAATTTTACGCCGTAAGAGAATAAATTCTTTGATTCTTTTTTGCTCTCAGTCTAGTCGGACAAAAAGGTCACCTAATTGCCTCCAATTTTGGCCAAAAAAAGAATATGAGTTTACGATGTGCTCCAGATTCTCATTGTGATGGACACATAAGAAAAAAAAGTATTTCCCGTGAATATCCTGCTTCTAGAGTTGATCTCGGGTGAGGATTATTCCTCTGCATACCAACCATAGAAAGTAATCAAATTTTAGCCACATACCTCCAGTCTAAATATTCTTCCAAATAGGTTTGAGATGATTTTGACCCCATTCAGCCTGAAGGTTATATGCTTCCTTAATAGTGAAAGTACCTCGAGTGGAATATCCCCATCTGAGGATATTTTCTCCTCCCTAAATTTTAATCTTCTTGGATTGTAGTCCTTTTTCTAATTGTTTCCATTGATCTAAAATAAGAGGATTTGTCCAGTCCTGAGGTTCTTTCCATTTCCTCCAACCGACGCTTGTTATGGTGGCTTTCCAAAATTGGTCCACTGTGTAGAATTTTTGGCTATTTGTATACATTAAGAGCTCACTCAGATATTGTCTACTAAACAAATTTTCTCTCTGTTGCCAAGAGTATTTCCAGAACAAGGTTGTTTTATCGTTTCTAATTTCCAAAAATAAATGTTGTGAGCTGAGATCATTGTTCTTTACTGCTAAGTTCCTTATCGATAAGACTTTGGGGCAGTCCTGATATCTATGAATGTGTTCAGTGTGTATAGGCATGCCATATTTTCTAGTCCATATTTTTTTCCATAAGTTTGGGCCTCCTCTTATCTAGCTCCAACAAATTTTAGTGCCCATAGCTTGATTCAAATTGAAAGGATCTCAGATACCAAGGCCCCACTCCATCTTAGGATTTGCAATATTTTCCCATTAGACCAATTCCCATTTATTAAATTAATGTTCTCTTCCCCATAGGAACTTCTTAAAGGTATCGACTAGATTTATGCAAGAAACCTTTGTAGTAGCCATCCCCGATAAATAGTAAATAGGAATGGATTGGAGGACTTCCTTTAAGATAAATGTTTAGCCTACTAGGTTGAGGGATATAAAATCCCAACTATTGAGCTTCAGATGAATATTATGGATTAGAGACTACCAGCAAGATGTTTTTAACGCATTAAACACCAACAACATGCCAATATATTTGGTGTGTAAGGAGCCAATTCCAAAGCCCAAAAGCCGAGCCAGAAAGGAGTAAGTATTCACCAGGGTGTTGAAAAATAATATGTACGACTTATCATTAATTATCAAGGTACTCGAGTCTTCCATAAAGTCATGTAGGATATATTTGATTCTCTTGTATTCCCTTAGAGGTACATGAAAAAAGAGCATACTATCATCCACAAATTGTTGGTCGGTAATGGCAAGTCATTGCCCCAAAGATGAAGGCCTTGAATTTAAGAAGTAAGAACAATGGATTTCAGGTATCTTCCCAAGCCTTCAGCACCAAAGATAAAGAGAAAATGGGAAATCAAGTCACCCTGATGAGAGGGCTTGAAAGTTCTAGTGGGATATTAACCATTAAGAAAAATGGGAAACACGGGAGAAGATATCAAGGAAAATACCTAGTTGAATAACCGATGGTCAAAAACAAAATATTTGAGGATACTTATAAGCTAGTTCTAGGTAAGGTGATCATAGAGATTTTACAGGTCTAATTTTACCATCATACCTAGGGATTTGAGTTTCTTTGGGGAGTGAAAATTTTCTTCAAAAGCAATAATCCCATCTAGGATTTGGTGACCTTACACGAAACCTATTTTCTAAGGTGAGATGAGGTTTGGGAGAAAGAGATTAATATGATTAACAATTACCATAGATATAATCTTAGAGATAAAATTAGAAAGTGCAATAGAGCGTAACGCTTGAGGATCTTCATATTTATACGTTTTAGGGATTAAAGCAATGAAAGTAGCATTAAGACTAGGACTTACCTTTTCATTTCTCCGAGATTCCTCCACCACCTCTAGGATATATTTCTGAATGAAAATCCAAGAATATTTGTAAAATTAATCTATAAAACAATAAGGTCTATGAGCTTTGTTTTCGGTCATGCCCTTGACAAATCCTTTATTTCCTCCAAGGTGACTGCCCGCATGAGGGCCAAATTCTGATCTCTAGAGATGAGATGGGGGATGTAGCGTGTGATTCTCTGGTTGGACTTCAATCTATCCTAAGTGGGTTAAAGAAGAAAGGATTGGAAGTTATTAACTACTATATCTTCCATTTCCTCATGTTGAACAAGTTTTTTCACTATTTCATCTTTGAGAGAGAATATTCGATTATGTTGGTGATGTTGAATCACATCTCTGTGGAAAAAAAGAGTGTTTCTCTCCCCTTCCTGGAGCCATTTTATTTTATATTAATGTTTCCATAAGGTCTCTTCTTGTTTTCTTCTTTCATCCAGCTAGCTAACCAACCACCCTTCCTCCTCGACCATTTCTTTAGATCTGCCCTCATTGACAAAAAATTTTGAATCTCTTGCATTTTTTTGTTCAGCTAATGTTGGTATTTCATGATGTGGAAAAACTCCTCCTGATTCCATCACGTGAGTTTGGTCTTAATATCCTTCAACTTAAGGTGGAAATTATGCATGTGATTTCTCCCTTGCACTGCACCTTCTTTCCACCAACTTTCAACTTTCTGCATTGATGAGTCCCTTAAACAAAATGATTCAAATGGAAAGGGTTGATTCTTGGGGCCTATTTTTAATTTAATTTCCAGTATGATTGGCCAATGGTTTGATCCCATGAAAGAAATAATATAGGCCTAAAAAAAAATGTCATTGTTGATCACATGCTCAAAAACCAAAAAGAGGTCAAGTCATGACGCAATCTTATGAGAGTCCCCCCCACCTGTTATTCCATGTATATACTCCATTATTAATTTGCATTTCCATTAGGTGCAAGTTGGAGATGGTATCTATGAAGGTCTCCATACTAACATCTAAGCGAGTGATACCATGTTTTTTCTCATTAAGCGATGAGATTATGCTAAAGTCCCCACTCACAATCCAGAGCTCATCTGGATATATTCTTCTGATTTTTCTAAGGTTTTGAAGGAAAACCACTTTTTATCCTAGAATGTTAGGCCCATATAGTCCAAACAGTAGAACCCAATCTCTGGTCCTGATGTGATGCAATTCACCTGAGAGAATTCTGGAAAGGCTAACCCACTCTTCAAATATGATTTCCGCGGGATTCTAGAGGATGGCTAGACCCCCAACAATTCCTTTGGCATCCTAAGCTACTACCTCATACTGGGGATTAAAACCATTGAAAATTTCCTTTAATTTTCCTTCCAAGATATTAATTTATTAAAAAATCATGATACTTGGTTTGTCTTCTTTTATCTTGTCTTTTAGGTACCATTTTTTTCCTCTATTATCGATACCTCTTACATTCCAGGATTTAATATATATTGAGAAGATTTTTTTAGTTGGGGGAAGACCTAAGACATCAGCACTACCCTTCCCAAGTTAATCAACATGTTTCCCACCATTTGAATGGATTCATGTAGACTCTTTCTTCCTAGTTTTTCCCTCATTTTCCTGGAATACTCAAATCGGCCCCCTAGCATGGTTGGGATCCCAAGTGTTCAGGATGATCCAGAGAAATAACCCCTTTTTTGGCTTTATATTCCTACAAGGTCTCTCTATATAATTGATTTTTATCCTCTCGGATAAACCATTCATCCATATGGAGACATTTTTTTAACAATCTCCTCATAATATGTTCCTATGTGCTGAGATCCTCCTTATTTCCATCAATCTCCATGTTGGCCCATTCCATTGGTTGTATCGAGGCTTCTTTCTCCTACACTTCTTCCACTTCCTTTATTTTGGTTTTTTTTCTCCCTTTTGTGGAGATTTTTTATTTTATTTTCCTGATGGATCACTCTGTTCACTAGGAATTTCACCTTCCTTCGTCAGAATGTCATATTTGTTGGTAGTATTCATGCCCTTTCATGGCTCAAACTGAGCTGAAGCCTAGGAGGTCTTTGGATTTTGTTTTTTCCTTTGAAAATCTTGGAAACCCTCTAGATCTTCCCAACGGTTATTTGTGTCTTTGGTGGCTTAAGACTCCGGGGGATATGGTTGGATCAATGGACAATATTGATACAATTTCCCATACTCATGGCATCATCTACACCATAATGGAATGTGCTCATAATCTAGGGTCTACTGCCACACCTCATCTTGATATTCTGGTTCAATGAATTCGGGGAGTGACACTATTATATTCATGTACACATATATATGGGCACATGATGTATACCATCCTCGACAGGTTGAATCTGAAACTTTGACAAAGCTCCCAATAGAGTTCTCGATTCCTTCTAGTATTTCAGGATCCCAAAAATATATCGGGAGATCAAATAACCGAACCCACACCAGGGCAGCCATGAGTTTCTCCTGGTCTGTATTGTAGCATTCTTCCCAATGGTGCATGAAGAGGCTACCGTTGTAGAAAAAATAAAGCCCATTTTCAGAGACCTTCCCCTTGTATTCCATACTAGTAAAAATCACAATAAAGAAGCCTCGAGCCCCCAACTTTAGCTTAATGTGCCCCTTTAGCTTCCATTTGAGTTGGATCCATTTCACCAGGTATCGTTCAATGGGCCAAATACCAATAAATTTTCATATCAGTGCATGATCTTTCATAAAATTTCTATAAGTCTCCAATTTTTTGTTGGGGATTAAAAACATTGATTTTTTTTACTACTCTTGGAAGGCATTGGTTGTGCATCTGTGCTTTCCATTGAGCACCTAAGATTGGGGTGCCCTTACCGCTTCCGCCCAATCCTCTTGTAGTCATTCTTTCACCTTGATAACTTGAATCCCTGGCAGTTATGTTATGGTAGGAGGGGATCTCTCCCCCCCCCATGAGTGCGCTCATTCCCCTCCATCAGCAGGGTGTCATAGATAGCAGGTCTAATGGTCATAAAGAAATGTCACATGTGGCGGGATTCAGGGTTTGTAGGTACAAATACTAATAAAGCTCATCCTCAAGATATTATCATAATATATTTAAAGACACAAATATTTCCACATTAAAGTTGTAATATTTGAAAATATTAATTTTATGTAGTTTTATTATAACTTTTATTATCATGCAATACAAAATATATCATTAAATCTAATATTAATATTATTATTAAATCACATGTTATTAGATTTAATAAATTTGGATTAATAATTTGAGGAGAGGTTTACATATCTAGTGATTTGATCCTTCTTGATGCATGATAGATCCATAGTTGGATGGTCTAAGCTGGAAATAATTGAAAATAATTTTTATAATTTAGTTAATTTTTATAACTATTTTTTATTTTGATAATTTGAGATATATCATGAAGTAAGTTTTTTTAATGTTTTTCATGGATTGATGTCTATCTATCATGAAGTAAGTTTTTTTATGTTTTTCATGAATTGATGTCTATCCACCTTTACCAACCATTTAATTTATATGACTACCCTAGTTAAAGTGAAAATAAAAAGGTGCATAGCTACTTTTAAGACAAAACTCAACCCTTCATCCTAACTACTACTAAAAATATTCCATAGATATTAAATAAGAGTTAAATCCCTACCATCCATTTAATAGTTATTAAAGTTAAATATCTATCATATATTTATTAATTATTAATATCTAAATTCAAAAAATTAAAACCTATTAGAAAATAGACTTGCTCATAAGTGTAATTAATATGGATTAACTTTGACCATTTTTACCATATTTCATTTATCTTAACATTTTAATATATGAAATTTGATTTATTTTTCATTAATTTATTAATTGATTTTAAACCTTACTCCTTTAACCTTATAAATTTTATAAAATTATTTTCTTTTTCTATTTTTTATATGATTAATTAATTAATTTTGTGCGTAGTGTTCAATTGTATTTCTTATCAATTATTTTTTTAATTTCTACACTAATATTGTTTTCATGAAATTCAAAAAATTCTTTTAAATTCAAGTATAAAATATTCATAATTATCAAGATAAAATTTGTTATAAATTTGCAATTAATAGAGTCACACAAGTTTATTTATTTTCTGAGTAGTCTTTAGTGCTACTTTTTGAAGGTTTTTACGGTGACATTTTACAGTGTAATTTCTCTAAATTCTGGCAGGAATTCATTGAAAAGAGAAGTTTGATTGCTAACTTTGCACAATCGAAGTGCCCTAGAAGTTTTTGAGGGTGCTAAATCCATATATAAAGTCAAAAAACCAGTTTGAATAACAAAAACCAAGATTTTACCTCAAAAATTTTCACCCGCACCTGAAACTTCAAAAATCGCACTAAAAACAACTCCATTTATTTTCTCTTGTTTTTTAATAAAACAAATACTTCATATTCCAAATCTGAATTACACTAAAAAACGATTTTTACATTATCACATCAAAACTTTTTTTTGAGTCTATGCAACAACTTCCATATCCCAATACAACCATACCACTATTTTCTCCCCCTAGGAGCCCTATACACTATTAAAAAAACATCAATATCTACAGTAAAACCAAAAAAACTGACCCAATATCAATACATATCGACAATACATAAGAAAACATTAACTAAAGTTGGACTTCTCCGCATCCTCGTTGGCTTCCTTGCCTCGACTTCTTGGGCTCACTCCTGTCCTGTAGCACCTTCTCCTCCATCTATTTGGAGCTCAGCCACGACCTCCTTACGTAATCACACTATGAGTTCTCTCCCCTCGAAAAATATACGGTCAATAATCAAATCTAAGTTGGAAGCAAGCAGGCCAGTCTCCATCTTCGTCAATACACTCAAACTTAGCATTAATACGCTCCACATCGACAACGCAATATTTATCCAACATATCCACCCAACAAGTGATAAGGTCAAGCTTTCTCATTATTAATTTATACAGGAATTCGACCACCCTCTTCCAACGAGCCAGATCCTCCTCAGAAGATTTCTGATTTCATGTCTTGACCTCCCCGCGTATCCATATCCGTCTCTCCAAACCACACAATTATCGAATTGTTCCAAACTTGTAATTGTGAGTGGCTCGGGTGAGGGATGTGAGTCCATAAATATATAAATTTCCTCCCGCAAAAAATTATCAGTTGCTCATGCCATAATCACGTGGAGATCCCCAAGCTTCAGACCCGTTAAATAGGCATATTGTCCAAGGGATTTTCCAAACCATCCTTGCAGCAAATTCGTAGAGTAACGAGACGATGTCCATCTCATCACCATTAATTCCTTGTTGAAATATGCATTCCTTCTAATTCTCTGATACACGTTTTTTCTACAACATCCATGAGCTGACTTAATATACTTCTTGTGACATGCAATGTGTCCTCTTGGGAATCCAGGAGGGCACCCAGCATTGAGAGGGCTCTGTCATTTCCCCACATATCCCGCCTATCGTTTGATCTTCCCTGCGTCATCCCTTTCTCAGCAGCAGTAGCAGTGAAGGAATTTAATTCTTCCCCGACCATCATTCTATTTGTCTATGGGAAAGTGGCCCATATCACTCCCGTGAACTTTATATTTCCCCATGCCCACTTCGTGATTTTCCAACTCATTATCGGCCTTGGTGAAGAACATCGGCCTTGTTGAAAAACATGGAAGAACAAGTGTTATTCAATTTTTTCTAGTTGATAAGGTATTATGTTACCAATGGAGTGCATGTTGTCATAATAATACACATTTTTATGATGTAAGCATTTTTATAGCCATCAAGAGTCCCCACAACTTGGGCATGTTGTCATAATAATAAACATTTTATGATGTAAGAATTCTTATAGCCATCAAGAGTCCCCACAACTTTTATTTCCAAGATATAGAGCTATGTCCAATCTTTTCTACAAGGGGAATAGCTTTGTTTTGTGATTGGTGGCCACTCCTAATTCTCACACATATTTTGTCTTAACGTGTTTTTCAAGGAAACAAAGTACCTCGCTCACTCATGCTGCACCTGAGATCATGAATTTGTTATTGTAGAAATAACGTATTCGACAAACTTAAATAGATTTGTTAAAACAATTCACATTTTCTTTTATATATTTTTCTAATAAGTTATATTCAAAATCTAGTTAAAATTTTGCATAAATTGTTAAAATTGCAAATACCATTTATTGAAATTGTATAATTCTAAGGGTTTTTTTTAAGGAGTTGATATTCACAAATATAATTTAAATGATAAATTTTAAAATTTCACCCACAATAATTGCCCCAAAAAAATATATATAATTAGACTTGTCAAAAGTTATATTTGAATAAATAGAAATAATTAAACTAAAATTTTTATAACATTAAATAAAACTATAAGTTAACTCTTAAAATCTCTTTTCTTTTTCTTTTCTTTTTGTGATGGAGATATTGTTATCCATAATTATTATTCAAATTACTTTATTAAACATAATTCATATATACACATAAATCGGGTGTATAAATATACACATATCAAATATATCAGTATATATCTATACTAACTTCTGATATACCAAGAGAGAGGGATCAAATCTCTTAAAATTCAAACTTCTTTTTGAGTGCAAAACTTGATGGAAATTTTGCACCTTAAGAAATTTGATTCCTCTCATTTCTTGGTAAATCCTTAGTTAAAATGAATATGTGTTGGTTCATAATAATATTATTTGTATTATATAAATTTCACATGTCTATATATTCTACTTTAATTTTATTAAAAATTTAATTTAATCTCTATGCAGTATCCAGTAAATAATTTTAATAGTACTAAGGATAAAGGGTTTAGAATATCTCACAAGTAAATATATATTTTTACTTTTATATTTAATTTAAAAAAATGTTATACCATTAAATTGAAATAAAATATTTAAAAAATATTTTGTTAGTGAAAGGAGTTATGGTTTTTGGACATGTGGTATTGATAAACTACAATATTGTAACAAAGGCTATTTACAAATTAAGAATATTCATGGTAAAATAGGGCTGAATATCTATTGTTAATAATCTTGCTATATTGGAAGTTTATTGTATTTCTATCTTGCTATATTGTAATTTTATTGTATTGTATAGATGATACATACTTTTTGTGATCAAATGCAATGTACATAATATAAAACAAAGTGTTTTTCTTTTTAAAAAAATATATTATAAGTATTAAATTTCTGTGTTTACTAATTAAATTTAAATATGGCTACAAAATCATTGTTTTTTTTTTTCTAAGTTGCGTTAATCTATTGATATTGAACATAATTTACAATGCAAGACCTTCCTGCATGACTACTAAATTAGTCAACCTCACAGGAGGTCCCATTCAAAAAAACCAAAAAACTGTAAAAAGGGTTTCCCATAACCAGGAAACTAGCCCAAGAGTTGTTGCCCATTACCGGAAACTAGTAGTCATTGAGTTCTTAGTAGAATAATAGAAACAAAAAAATTAGTTTAAACTTTGAAGGAGGTGACCATCAACGTGTTTGAACCTGAAAATTAACATGATAGAAGGCCAAAAAAAGGAAAGCAAGACCTGACAAGAAGCTAGTTGTATGTAGGTGGAGGAGGATTCTCCTCCAATATGGGACAATTGTAATCTTCGAGATCTTCAGTAGCGCTTTTAGAGTAATGGGAGGAACTCTCCGACGCGGAAGAGGATCCTGAATCTGAGTTGAGCTTTTTCTTCCCACGAGCTGAGTCGCTGCTGCTATCACCCTCACTGCTGGAGCTAGTCGTGCGTGGCTTGACTAGGAGCACCATCGATTTCCTTGTGTCCTGAGGATGCTGGACCGGAATGGTAGATTTCCGGCGTTTTCTGGAGCCAGAAGCTTCAGCAACCTGAGGCTCTTCGTGGAAAGAGACTGAGATGGTAGCAGTAATTCACGGCTTGGCCAAGTCACTACAAAAATGAAATTGGCCCATGCTGCTATCTGAAGGAGGCTGGCTGCGGAAATCGTGGATGGAAAGTGGCGGGCGTGAACCCCTACCGCCCTCCCCTCTACCGCCACCACCTCTTCTGCAACGAAGTCTATGCCTGTGCGGCATTGTGGTGCGGGAATCAATGCTAGTGAACAAGGAGTGAGAACCAGGGAAGACGAAGGGGGACGGGGAAGAGCGAAATGAATTCAGAGAGCAAGGTGCACACAGAAGTGAAGGAGGGTCGTGAGAACTAGTTGATGGAGGAGATGACTCCTGCAAAGGGTCAAACGAGCACAGAGAGGACGAGGGTGCCGGTGGACGTGTGGAATACACAACAGAGGCCGAAAGAAAATCAGCTGGAGGCCAAGGAGCTTCGAAAACCTGAAAATCAAGCCGAAAACCCAAATGGAGAGGCCAAATGCTCATAAGGTGAGTAGACGGAGCGAGAGAGCACTGCACAAAAGAGTGCGTCGCCATGGCAGAGCGCGTGAAGGCAGTGCAATAATGCCAAGGAAAATGAAACATGAATGCTGAGTCTGGCTTCCTCTTGGAATTTATGGCGCCTTCCCTAAGAACGATGGGCAGCGTGTGGCCTGGCCAGGTGTTGGTTGCCAGGCTGGCCACCGCCCCATTCCATTTACCCACCCACATCGAGGATACAAAATCACTGTTTTAATTTATATGGTAAAATGGATTTTAATTTATAACTTCTATAATATGTTATATATTTTAATGTGTTATCTATATTATTATTTTCTTTTATTTAAAATTTTGTTTATAATTTTAATTATAAAAACAAATACAATATAACAAATTGAATTTTATTATTTTTATTACTTTCAATGTTTTATTATTAATTAAGCCAACATTTAAATGTTTACACTCATTTACTAAAACTACAATAGTTTTCTCATATTGAACTCATATTACTTTTAATTTTTTATTATTTTTCAATTAAACCAACATATAAATATTTATAAACATTTAAACTATAAAATATAACCCATAATAAACTATAACACATCTAAATATAAAATTAAATACACACCATGCATACAACACCACGCAGAATTAAAACAAAATTGTATAATATACACGGTGCATAGAAATCCGTATCTACGAAACCCTCTATACATAATTTATATGTTACATTGTTGCAAGTAGTGATGGACACCTCACCATCTAAAACAAAAGGACAAAAGAATGGAAGTAGACACCAAGTGTTGGAATCACATATATAAAATACAAAGAGGAACTCTGAGCATAAAGTGGGGTTTGATTCTATATTTCATTATTGTTGTCTTACTATGTTAAATGGCTGTTAGAAATGTTAACCTATGGTCTAAAATAAAGTGAAACTTTCTTGAATGGACTCAGCTCTCCATTTATATCGAATATAGTGTTGTTGAAGAAAATTTGGTTGATATTTGAGTAAGGCTCATGTTAGTCATGTGCGTGTCTCTAAATGAGTAGGTATAAGAAGATAAAATTATGGCTCCACTTTCACTTCATTATTGAAATAGAAGTTCCGTTCCATTTGTTTCATTAGTGCGTTAGAAATTCCAAAGGTAATAGGCCAACTGAGTGAAGTAGTAAGTATAAGCAGATAAAATTATGGCTCCACTTTCACTTCATTATTGAAATAGAACTTCCGTTCCATTTGTTCATTAGTGCGTTACAAATGCCAAAGGTGATAGGCCAACTGAGTGAAGTAGTGGGTTTTGACTATTGGAATCTACAATGTTATGACATTTCTTAATTTATAAAGGATATGAAATACATTTTTAAAACAATGCAGCTAAAAGGAATTCAAATATGTAACTAAATGGGTCCTGAACCATTTGAGTGCAACATTACTCGACTTAAGTCTGGAGTCATAATGAAAAGCAACGTAATAATTTTGAAAAGCAATAAAAGAAATAAATCAAGTCAAATAAAATCTTTAATAGCAAAAAAATTGAACTCAAATATTGGGTCTAAAAAGATCTAAAAGCAATAAATTCAAATCAAAGATTTGTTCTGTGTCATCATAATTTTAAATTGTATATGGGAGTCATGGGAATCTTAATTAAAGACCGAAGTGAAAATGGTCGTTATTATTTCTCATCATTATAACATATATAGGAAAGAACATTGAAACAAAATAAGATGTAAAAAACCAGTTTATAATTAACATTTATATTAAAGATAAAGAACAATTGGATTCAATAAAAAATTTAGGGTGACGATGGTTTTATAGTTCAATATGCAAAGAGGTTCTATTGGATTTCAGAGTTTATAATTTATAAGTCTTTTTATGATCTGTCTTGTGATATTTAGGTCTTTTTCTTAAGCTTTTATCATCGGTTTTCTATGTCTTATTTCATACTATTTTTTTGATTTCATCTTTCTTTTCAACCAGATAGATCAATGAATTGAAAATTAGTTTTCTTTGAGGGGCAATTTCGTTTACATCACATAAATGAATAATTTGGGTTGATACAAATTATAAGACCTCCTTGGTATATATAGGAGTTTAATGGGTCACATTATAATCAGAGACTACATAAAAATAATAATGTAAGGGCACTACAATAAAAATATGGGGGCTACATGGGTACAACAATAACAATAGGGGGCTATATTAACAATAACAATAAGGGGGCTACACTAATATTATAGGGATCTAACATGCCCCTTTCCTTCAAAATAGTTTTGTCCTCAACACTTGAGTAGTTTTGAATACTTTAGTATAAAATTATCATTCTTCCTTGTGGAATCTTCAGTGGGTAATTTTTTCTACTTAATGAGACACTCTAAAATTAATCAGTTTCGTAGTTGTTGGGTATTTGTTTCTTAGACTCCTTCAAGCTCAAATATGATTTTTTCTTCTTCGTCAAGTTCTGGAAATATTGTTCAAACTAGTAGCTTGTCACCAATAACCTTCTTTAAGCATGAAATATGGAAAACTAGGTGTACTTGGGAACATGCAGAAATCTTCAATTTGTATCTCAAATACCAATATTTTGCAACACCTTGTAAGGACCATATTATTTGGGTGATAATCTATTATCCTTCTTAGATTTCTTAAGGGATATTTGTTTATATGGTTGTAGCCGTAAAATACCCAATCATCTACATAAAAACTTCTTTCACTGTGATATTGATCTGAATGTTGTTTCGTTTAATTATATGCCATAGTGAGGTCATCCTTTAAGAGTTACAAAACTTTTCGTTGATGTTCAATGTGATCTTCCACTGCTTGAACCTTAGAATTTTCTCTTAAAGATGATGTGATGAAGGATGGATGATATCCATAAAGTTCCATAAATGGGGTCATTTTTTCTATAGTATGGAAGGAATTTTTATACTGCCATTCAACGAGACGTAACCACTTGACCCATTGTGTTTGTTTATCAGATATAAAGCAATGAAGATATTTTTCCAAACATTTGTTCACTATATTATTTTTCTCGTCTAATTGAGGATGATAATATCAGCTATGAGCTAATTGAGTACCAAGACAAGAAAATAATTTCGTATAAAAATTTCCAATGAAAATGAGATCTCTTTCACTTACAATAATATTTGGTTTTCCATGTATATTTTTAATTTTTTCCACAAATGCAATAGGAAATGTCACAAAAGAGTTCGTACTTGGTAGTCTATCAACTACTAGCATGATGACAATATTTCCTTCAGAATTGGGTAAACCTGTGATAAAATCCATTGACACATCTTCCCAAAGCTGACTTGGAATGGCTAAAGGTCGTAACAGACCTAGGGTTTTAATTGTATCAACTTTATTTATTTATTTTTAAATGGAAAATTCTTCCACAAAATTATGAATATCAGATTTAAGGCCATCCCAAAAAAATTACTTCTTGACCCTGTGGTAATTTTTTTAAAATATTGAGTGCCCTCTTGAGGGGGAGGTTTGTAATTCCAAAAAGAATCTTTTGTTTAAGTTGAGAATTCTTACAAATATATAGAAGTATTTGTACCATAATGAATCATTTTTCTAGATAAATGTGTCATATGTATTGGGATTTTGTTGCAACTATTGAATGAGTGACCACACCACTTCTTCATTCTTTGATTCATCCCTTGCTTCATTTATCCAAAAAATTTGGATAATAATAATGGAACAAAGGAATGATTCCACATCCTCATAATTTCTTGAGAGTGGATCTACAACAACCTTTTTCTTCCCTTTTTGTATATGGTTTCAAAGTCATAACCCAACATATTTGTGACCCATTTTTGTTGCTCTTCCAAAAAGAATTTGTTCCAAAAATTATTTAAGACTATCATGATCTATTATTACCTTGAAATTTCTTCCCATTAAATAAGGTCACCATTTCTTTACTGCGTGTCATATTTCCAACATTTCATTCTCATAAATAGGTTTTTGTAAATATTTTCCCTTGATTTGGCGACTTTCAAAATAAATGGGTCTTCCTTCTTCAATTAAAACAACACCAATTCTATTTTTTGAGGCATCATATTCCATAATAAATGTTTTTGTGAAGTATGGCATAGCTAAGACTAATGTTTGGCACACTGTCTCTTTAAGATGTTGAAATGTTTATGGCATCCTAGAAAATGCATCTTTCTTCGGCAATGTTATTAGAGGTGTTTCTATTCTCCCATAATTCTTAACAAACTTGCGATAATACCTTGTCAACCAAAGAAATCCTTGAACATTCTTGATGGTTGTGGGAATTTTCCATTCCTTAATTCCTTTAATTTTGTGAGGGTGTACCTTAACACCCTCATGAGATACAATATGACCCAAATATTCCACCCCTTGTACTCCAAAAAAAAATTGGAGGTTTTTACATATAATTGTTTCTCCTGGAATAGTTTGAGTGCTCTATCAACATCTTGAAAATGTGTCAGTTCCCTATAATACAAGTGTAAGCCCTTAGTATTATTGTTACTGTAGCTCCTTTATTGTTATTGTTGTGCCCATGTAGTCCCCATATTGTTATTATTGTGGCCCATATAATCCCACTATTTTTATTGTTGTGCCCTTACATTATTATTATTATGTAGCCTCTGATTATATTGTGACCATTAAACTCCTATATATTGAAATGAGGTTTTGTCATTTGAATCATCCAATAATTTTTCATTTATGTAATTTAAAGTAGGTGTCCCCCTCGAAGAGTATAATTTTTAAGTTTTTTATCTATCGTTTCTTCTATTTTGTGAGCTAGTTTCGAAACATTTGGTATTAAATCTTTGGATTCTAGGGTTTCGCTTATTGAAACAGGTCATCCTAGAATTCTCGCTATAACGATTTTTATAAAAAGCTTCAAAATATGAAATTTTGATCACGTGGAAAAAAAATATTCTTGAACTTCCTGTAAAAATTACAGATCTTAGTTCGATATATATTCAGAGATATGATCTAGGGAATTTAAGGTTTTTTTAGGCTCCAATATTCAGCATCAAATAGGTGACCTAGGGAAACCCATCATAACTTTCATTTAAGGCATCATATTTGAATTATGTAAAAATTTATGGAAAGTGCATGAACTATAGTTTTTCCACATATAAATTTCAAGGTCAAAGGTCAAAACAATTACATTTGGAACTCCATAAAATTTATCTCTACTAAACTAGTATATAATCAGGTAATAGTGGGAGATCGAGCATAACTTGTTCTTTAAGACTCCAATCTTGATATGACATGTGGGGTTGGAAATAAGGCTCATAGGGCTACCACAAGATAAAATTTCAAACCTTGGAGATCCAAAATTACAAAGATACAATAGATTAAATATTGAACTCCTACAAAGCAAGAGAATTGTGTGTATTTTTTTTTAAATTTGCATAAGTTTTGTTTGAAAAATTAGTTTAAAGTCATTGAAGGGGAATAGTGAAGCATAAATATCATTTTTTTATTCCAGAATGCCTCGACACAAGAAAATGGAAGCACTTAGTAAGCAACTAGAAATCTATACTGTGACGCATGAAGAAGAGGAATAAATGCCAGAAGATATATCAAAATTACGAGACCAAGCGCAAAAAATTTAATTCTAGAAAAGAGTAGAAAAAAATGAAACGGAAGCTAAGATTCATGGTTTTAAGAATGGTTTAAAATCATACATGGAATATTTGAAGGATGCTTTAAAAGAAGACATGGAAGGCTTGAAGGAATTTTTGGATAAATTTGCTACAAGAAATGCTTCCTAATGGCGAAAAGGTATTAGATGAAACTCATGGTGAGAACAAAATAGAATTTAATCATGATTTCACAAACTCTAAATTTGGATTGAATACCCACCATATTCCAAATATTGATATGATAAAGTTTGATGGAAAGGATCTGGTAACATGGATACTAAAGATGGAGAAATATTTTGATCTCCATAATGTGCAACACACACAAAAGGTATGCATTACAACTTTATATTTAGAACCCAGTCTATTTGTATGGTATCGATGGCTTTGTTTTCGTAAACCACTTGTCACTTAGTCAATTTTTATGGAGGAAATGATAGTACATTATGAGGATACAAAGAGAAACACCTTCTTTAGCCAATTGATAAATCTAAAACAAAAGGGTTCAATGGTCAAGCACATTAAGGACTACCAAAAAATTGAATATAAGGGTAAATAATATTCCAAAGGAGCATAGGATTGTTTTATTCATAAGGGCTTTAAAGGATAACATCCCACATGAGGGTCGACTTTAAGAAATTGATTCATTAGATAAGACATTCAAGTTGGCATGAAAAATTGAAAGAAAAATTATGGCAACAAAGAATCCTGCCACTCACAACTATAAAGATGGAAGTGTTACTACTCCTAGCCTTCCACAACCTACAAGATTGAAACCACAATAGTTGGAAGAAAAATATGGAAAAATGGCTTTGTTACAGTTGTGATAGAAAATACACTAAAGGTCATAAGTGTGCTGAGAAGAAATTATTTTAGATAGATTTTGAATAGAAGGAATGAAGGGAACAAGAAACTTGAAAATAATAGGATATACACCAGCAACGAACTCTAGATATAGAATAAATGAATCCGACAATAGCTTGTAATGCAATAAAAAGAGTTACCACTCCTAAAACTCTCAAGATATAATGACATATCAAGAAGAAACATGTAATAGTGTTGATTTATTTGGGTAGTACCCATAATTTTATTCATTGAAAGATAGATAAGGAATTGAATTGCTTCCTATATCCAGCAACAAAGTGTCAAGTGATGGTATCAAATGGAGGAACTATAAATTTATTTATAAAGTGCCATAATATCAAGCTAACCCTGGGGGAATATGTATTGAATAGTCCAATTCTTTCCATTCCAATGGATAGTGTTGATGTTGAACTACAAGTCTAATGGTTACAATCTTTGGGTATGATAGACTTTAATTTTGAAGAAATTTTCTTGAATTTATTTTGTGAAGAAAAGGAATTTGAATTAAGGGGTATCGTAGTGAAACCATTAAAGATAATAAACTTTAATGGCATGAAAATTCTTCTAAAGAAATAAAAACGGGGCGTGATTGCACAATTATTCTTACTAGAGGTTCAAACATCGAAATCATCTATTTCTCCATATCTCCAAAAAACCTTGGACAATAATTCCAAGGAATTTGAGACTCCAAAATGCCTAAAACCTATTCTTGATCATCATCATGATATTCATTTAAATCAGGAAGTGTTACTCCTAACACCAGTCCTTACAGATATCCCTATCCCCAAAAGAGTCAAATTGAACGTATGGTTGCAGAAATGCTAGAGGCCAATATAATTCAACCTAGTCAAAGTTATTTCTATGCTCTAGTAGTGTTGGTGCACAAAAAGGAAGGATCATGGCGCATGTTTTTGGATAATATGGAGCTCAACAAGCTCACTATTAAAGAAAAAGTTTCCATTCCCATCATGGATGAATTATTGGATGAATTTCATGGAGCAATTTACTTCACTAAGTTGGATCTTTCTTCAGGATATCCTCAAATTATAATGAAGACTAAGGGCATTCAAAAAAATTTAGGATATCATCAAATTATAATGAAGACTAAATGCATTCCAAAAACAACATTATAACTCATGAGGGTCATCATGAATTTTTGGTCATGCCTTTTGGCCTTACCTATGCACCTTCTACATTTCAAGGTTTGATGAATTCCATTTTCAAACCCTTCGTTAGAAAATTTTCCTTATTATTTTTTGATGATATACTAATCAATATAAATTCTTGGAAATATCATGTTCAACATGTTGACAGAGTGCTGAAACTATTGGAAAAGAAATAATTTTATGAAAAAACCCCCAATTTTTTCTTTGGAGTACAGGAGGTGAAATATTTGGGTCATATTGTATGTCCTGAGGGTGTTAATTTAGACCCTAACAAAATTAAATCCATTAAGGAATGTAAAATACCCACAACCATAATTCATATGCAAGGATTTCTTGGGTGGATGGGGTATTATCACAATTTTGTTAAGAATTATGGGAGAATAGCAGCACCTCTAACAACATTTCTGAAGAAAGATGCATTTTTTTGGACTCCAAAAGCAACTGAGGCCTTTGAACATCTTAAATAGGAAATGTGCCAAGCACTAGTATTATCTATGACATACTTAAAAAAAACCATTATTCTCGAATGTGACGCCTCGGTAAAATGAATTAGTGTTGTTTTAGTGCAAGAAGGAAGACCCATTCCTTTTGAAAGTCGTCCAATCAAAGGAAAGTATTTACAAAAAGCCATTTATGAGAAGGAAATGTTGGAAGTACTACATGCACTAAAGAAATGTAAACCTTACTGAATGGGAAGACACTTCAACTTAAAAATAGATCATGATAGCCTTAAATAATTTGTGGAACAAATATTGTCTTCAGCAGAGCAGAAAAAATGGGTAACAAATATGTTGGGTTATAACTTTGAAATCATATTAAAAAAAAGGGAAGAAAAATGTTGCTACAGATGCACTCTCAAGAAACAATGAGGATGTGTAAGCATACCTTTGTGCCATTTCTATTATCCAATCAGATTGGATAACTAAATAAAAGCATGAATGGAAGAATGATGAAGAAGTGTGGACGCCCATTGAAAAGTTGCAGCAAGATCCCATTACATATGATACATTTAGCTAGAAAAATGATTCATTATGGTATAAATATCGATTATATATTTGTAAGAATTCCCAACTCAAAAAAAAAAAATTGGGCACTCGAGATTTTTAAAAACTTACGACATGGTCAAGAATGATTTTTTTTGGGATAGCCTTAAATATGATATTCAAGAGTTTGTGGCAGAATGTTTCATTTTCCAACAAAATAAAGTTGAGACAAGTAAGACCCTAGGTCTATTACAACCTTTATCCATTCCATGTCAACATTAGGAGGAGGTTTCAATGGATTTTATAACAGGTTTACCCAAGTCCAAAGGAAAGAGTGTCATCATGGTGGTAGTTGATATACTTACCAAGTATGCACACGTTTGTGAATTATCTCATCCATTTAAAGCCAATAAATTTGGTATTGGATTTATGGAAACAATTCAAAAGCTACATGGAAATAAAAAGATTAGTACAGACGACAAAGATCCCATTTTCACTGGAAATTTTTGGACATAATTATTTTCTTGTTGGGTACTCAATTAGCTCATGGCTCATATAATCATCATCAATGTAATGCGAAAACTGAGATAGTGAACAAATATTTGGAAGGATATCTTCGTTGATTTTTAACTTATAGACAAACACAATGGACCAACTGGTTACCTCTATCTACATAGTGGTATAACACTTTCTTTAATACTGTAGAAAAAATGACCCCATTTATGGCACTTTATGGATATCATCCATTGTCCATCAATTACTAGTGTAGTCCCTATATTACTAGTGTAGTCCCTTATTGTTGTTAGTGTAGTTCCCTTATTGTCATTTTTGTACCCATGTAACCCCCATATTGTTATTATTGTGCCCTTACATTATTTTTGTTAGGTCGGCTAGGATTATATTGTGACCCCATGGACTCCTATATATAGAAAGGAGGTTTTTTCATTTGTATCATCCAACAATTTTTCATTTGTATAATGTAAACGAGGTTTACCCCTCGAGGTGGCTTATTTCTAAGGCATTGATCTCTCTTTTCTTCTATTTTTGGAGCTGATTTCATAACATTTGGTATCAGAGCTTGGGATTCTAGGGTTTTTTTTCTCCAAATAGATCATCATGGAATTTTTCGCTATAAATATTTTTCTATGAATGTTCAGAAGCTAAATTTTGTATCACAAGAATCTGAAATCCTAAGGAACTTTGTGTAAAAATTTCAAACCTTGGTTCTCAATATTTTTGGAGATATGATCTGTGGAATTTAGGGTTTTTGCAGCTTCCGAATTTCATCTAAAAGAGGTGACCTTTGGAAACACGTCATAACTCTCTCTATGAGAATCAGATTGGAATTTCGTAAGAATTGGCTGAAAGAAAATGGACTTAAGTTTCATGTGTATCAATTTCAGAGTTGAAGGAGGAAACAGTGATACGTGGCACATCGTACAATTTCACTCTATGGAACTATTCCATAATTAGGTCATTGTGGGAGATTGGGTATACCTTTGTCTTGAAGCATCCAAATCAGGTAAGACCTGTGGCAATAGAAATAAGATTCAGAGGGATACTACAGGACCAAATTTCCAATATTGGGGATCCAAAATCACAAAGATAATTCAGTTTCTATATTGAGCTCCTCAAAAGCAAGAAAAGGGTGTGTATTTTTTTTCAAATTGCATAAGTCTTGTTTGAAAAAATAGTTTGAAGTGATTCCAAGGGAATATTGAAGCATATATATCAGTATTTGGTTATAAAATGCCCCCTAAAAAGAATTAACACCCATTAAGCCCTCAGAATACTCTACTATGATTCATGATGATGAAGATTGCAACATGATATATCAAAATTACAAGAGCAAGTGCACCAAATTTCACTCTCGCAAAGAGCAAAAAAAAAATTAAATGGAAGTTTTGAAGAAAGGCATGGAAGCTAAGATGGGTGGTTTGAAGAAGCGCATGGAAGCCAAGATCGATGATATAGAAGAAAAAATTAAAGACAACATGGAATACATGAAGAATGATCTAAAAGCAGGTATGGAAGGTTTGACAAATTTTATACAAGAAATTATTCCTAATGGAGAAAATATAGTAGAGGAAACTCATGATGAGAACAAAATAAATTTTAATCATGATTTCATAAACTCTGATGTTGGATTGAAGACCCACCATATTCCAAAGATCGATATGAGAAATTTTGATGGCAAGGATCCTGTAACATGGATACTATAGATAGAGCAATATTTTGATCTCAATAATGTGCAAAACAAACAAAAGGTATGCATTGCAACTTCATATTTAGAAAAAATAAATTTGTATGGTATCAATGTCTTTTCTCCCGTAAAAAAATTGTCACTTGGTCAATTTTTACGAAGGAAATGATAGCACATTATGAAGATACAAAGAGCAACACCTTCTTTAGCCAATTGATAAATCTCAAACAAAAGGGTTCAGTGGTGGAGCACATTGAGGACTTCGAAAAATTGAAGATAATGGTAAAAGATATTCCAGAGGAACACAAGATTGATGTATTCATAGGGACTTTAAAGGATAACACCCAACATGAGGTTCTCCTTTCGGAACGTGATTCATTTCAAAAGGAATTCAGGTTGGAAAGAAAAATTGAATGTAAAATTATGACGACAAGGAAGCATACCACTCACATCTATAAAGGTGGAAGTTTTGCTACTCCTATAGTTCCAAAACCTACAAGGTTGACACCACAAGAATTGGAAGAAAAAACATCTAAACGAATTTTCTATAGTTTTGATAGAAAAAACACTAAAGGTCATAAGTGTGCTGAGTGTAATATTCCCAATTATCCATGAGCTAGTTGGATTATTAATTTTTGTTTTCGCTTCCTTGTTTGATGAATAAGAGGGTATGGAGACCCATAAATCTCATTAGTAGGAAAAAAATCATTACTAATGTTAAAGGAGATCACTTTAGTGGCTTGATAATGCACCCTTATGTGTGAAAGTGGGTTGGAGCACATAGACTGGGTCAACTTTGACTAAATCAACAACGTTTTCATGGAAGAGTGGCATTCCTTAGGGGACAATGCAATTTTGGATGGAGACTCCATACATGGAAGTAGTGGATTTAATGAGTGGGTCCGAAGGTGAAAAATCTCACCAAGAATATAAGGAAGTGGATGGCATCCATTGTGATCAGGTTGTAGATTATTATTTTGATATGGTCTGTTAAGTATTTTTTTCTCTCTTCGGCTGTTTAGCTAAGATTGCAGTGTTGTTTAGAACAGGGTGTTCCCGAGAAGGAATGCCACCTTCATCCTGAGGGGACTTCGAGTGCCCACTCAGGAGAAGTGATTTCACTTCATTTCCACATTCTGGTATTAGGCCAAAGCTTTAGTCTTATGGTACAGTGCAGTTCTTGTTAAGGTTGTGTTGTGTAGCAGGGTAGAAGTTTTGGAGACTTGATTTGCATGATTTCTGATATTTTTGTCAGTGGAGGAAGGTTTGCTTCCATTGGGAGGCTAGTGAGGAAGGCCCTTGAGCCTTATTGTAGAATTTGGCATTAGGCCACATTATCATTTGCCCCTATAGCGCAGTTTCATTCTTCTTCTGCATTATTTTAGGGAGGAGTTGTAGGGGTGGTTTAAGTATACCATTTGGGGAGGATGTTTTCTAGTGAAGGGATCAGCCTTTCACTCGGAGAGTCTATTGGAGGAGGATATATTCTTTGCTACATCATATCAGCCACAAATTTCCAGTTGTATTGTTGTAGTGAATCTTTATCCCTAGGGATTTCATTCATTTCTTGTATATTGGTGTTTTTCTGAAAACCCTCTTGGGTTCTTTGTTGGAGGTTGTATTTTCTGTATCTTTTGAGGCATATATCTGCCACTTCATCTTTTGTATGTTCATATTTTGTAGCAGTGCACCTATGAATACATTGTAGCAGTCTTCTGGCACTTTGTGTAGTAGCATCACCTCATTATTGAGGGGTTTATCTATTGGAAGTTTATTGATTCATGTTGTATGGTTTGTGCCCCATCATTTTGTAATTTTTTGCTACTGTTATGATGAATAAATAAGATTCATATTGGTCTATCACATTTATGCATTGATATTCACTGCTATTTCCATGTTTATGCACTATATTCATGCTTTTCCCATTTGGGAATATTACAGTGGTATCAGAGCATAATTTTTGCACATCTTGTTCATCTTAAGCCAATATATCATCAGAAGAAGGAGATCCTCTAATAGATAGAGAGAAGAGGTATATCATAAGAACCCAGAAGTATGATTATACAGATGATATAGAAGACAAGGGTAAAACCCCTTTATCATGAGGAGATGAGGAGAAGGAATTTCCTAAGCTTATTTTTCAAACCATGCAAGAAATTTCAAGAGAAATAAAGGAGATGAGGATGGATAGACAAAAATAATCCCCTAAAGGGTTTCTACATGGTGAAGGCTCCAACATTTCTCATCACTGTAGTGATCAACCAGTAAAGTAGCAGGGTTCCCAACACTCTACAATTCCTACATTTTTAGCAGTGGGAAATGGAGGGTTTCACGAACAAGAAACTCTTGAAGACTATTTCATGGAGTATGAGCCTCAATCTCAAATATTCAAGGATCATTTGAGTTTTCAAGAACTTTTTCATATAAAGGACAATAGGAGACCCTGGCATCACAATAGAGGTAGAGGATTCATACAGAATCATGATCTACACTAGACTATGGGAATATTTTTCTTACCCAAATTTGATGGGTCATCAAAATGCACTACAAAATCATGGGTAGAGAAGCTAGACGTCTACTTCCAACTGAACCAAGTACTGAAGATGGAGGCGATAAGGATAGGAGTGCTGCATCTTGAGGGTGAGGCACATGATTGGTGGTTTCATAGCTTGGCTACATTGGGTCATGCCAATTTTACTGCATATTCATAGTTCACAAGGAGGTTGGTGGAGAGGTTTCATCGAAGAGACTCAGAGGCACCTTTCATGGGGCTAGCGAAACTCAAGCAATCAGGTAATCCTGAAACTTATATTTCTGAATTTCTAAAACTTTCTATTATGGTTCTTGATTTATCTGCAACAAGGAGGGTTTATATGTTTATTGATGGGCTAGCAGAACCTCATAATGGGTTGTTTAAGTCTACCAAACCCACTACCCTTCAAGATGCCATTGAAAGGGCTAGATATCTACAAGATGCCTTGCTAAAAGAAAATTAAACATTTAAGCAAAAGCCCAATTTTCCATCCAAGGGAAAAGATGAGAAGGCCCCTATTTCAAAGGAGAGCCAAAACAAAGTACCTCTTAGTGATGGTGTACAAAGAGAATTGAGGAGAAAGAAGCTTTGCTTCACATGCCAAGAATCATGGGCACCCAGACATAAATGTGTAGCAGGAAAGGCACACTATATAGAGGTATTTTCAGATGACGAGGAGTAGGAAGAAGAAGACCTAGAAGGAGGTCATAGCATTGGAATAGCAGGAGATGATCCGCCACCGTCAGAAGGTGGGAAGGGAGCATTTTCTCCAATTGGAGTGACTCTTGCATCATTGAGAGTAGTACCAAAGTATCAAAAAACTTCCACACAGAAAATAGAATTGGATTTGTGGAGTGGAAGCAAGGACCTAACAGTCCCATATATTATGCACATGACTTTGGCCCATGTTACACTGAAATTTGTCACCATCACATTTTAATGTCTATATGGGTTCATCATTACTCATATATTACTCCCTTAGAAGTCTACAACATCAAAGCTCCTAAAATCAAGCCTTGAAATTGAGAGAAAAGCTCATAAAAGTCTTAAAAACACTTGTACCGCACTTCCTCTTAACATTGCCTATGGTGCCACACCTATTTGTTCTAAATCATGGGGATCTAAATGCACATTTTCTTCATTAAAGGTGCGGACCCGTGTAAAAAGTAAAATGAAGGCGGAAAGTAACGTTTAGAAGCCCAGCAGTCAAATCTGGAAGCTTTCGGAAGAAATTATCTAATCAAAGGTTCGCTCTTATCATGTACATTCATTCCTCCATTATGGGAGCCTACCCCTTGGTTTATGGAGCTCAATCCCTTCAAAAGAGGATTCTATCCCCTCTTATGTGGATCTGCAACCTCTTCTCTTTTCCTATAAATTGAAGCCATAGTGCAGCCTCAAAGGGGGAGAGACTTTGAGAATTTTCGAGGAGAAATGGTGTAGAAAATCAGACTCTCTTAACTGCTCATTATGTGGGAATGATTACACACCCATGTGAATTTTAGTTGAGAGAGTGAAAATCTTGTCAGAGTAGAGGAAAATCCTATTCCGGACCCCGGAAAGACTTGTATGACATCAAGGCGGAAACAGTTGTAAGGTTCTTTCTTCATAAAAGATAATATGAATGGATCTTGTTTTTTCAATAAGTTCTTTAATTAAGTAGCTTTTTTATCATGTTTTATCAATGAGTTATTTAATTAATTAGCTTGTTTCTTGAATTCCTTGATCATCTTGATAGATATATGATTCATGAATTAGTTTATACTATGTAGGGGATGTTGATTTTTTCCATGTTTGTGATTGCAGATCTTTGAAGACAATTTTTTCAAGCAACTAGAAAGAAGATCATTACGAACAACGCTGGACTACAGGTAGGTATTCAAAACCTCTGTTGTAGCTAATTCTGAATCGAATATTATCTAGAGAAAATAGTTTTTGTTCGTCTGTTTGTTGCTATCTGTCCGTAGGACACTGGGGAGATCTGTCTTGTCAGCAAGAACGATTTATCCATCCAACAGCCCATGGGACATTAATGTTTTTTGGAAAACCACTTGGGAGGCCACCTGATTAGGAGTTGGTGAGAAATGTCTCACAACATGTTGCACCACTCATAGATCCAAGAGGAGTGGGAGCATTAGGATTTCATCGCACAATGCTAAGAGTCTTGGGTGGACTCAAAGGGGAGGAAGGCATTCTCCCAAAATCATAATTACCCACTCTCACTTCACATTTTGCGCTGAGAGAGGATGCTATAGGGATGGAGAATGGCACTATCATGGTGCAAGAAGGCTAATCTTTGACTTTGGAGGCTCAGAAGATGTTCTCACTTGGGGATAAATATTCCACACATGGTAGAGGATGATGGCCACTCATTCATGATTTGGCCAAACTCAAGAATTTTTGGATAGGTGATAGCTTCCCATGGAAGACTAACCTCCAAAAGCTTCAACATTTACTTGAGCATTAGAAGATACATGAGGAGCAGCAGAGAGGGGATAATAGCATCTCGGTATGTAACTTTGTCATGGGAGGTGTCAAAGAAGGGAGCAGCCACATGACATATGCTTTTTATGATAGATCATCAACGTTGTGACTATGGAGGATAGATCCATATTGGAAATCCTAGCTGTTGGTAGAATATTCCAAGGATATTTTTACTTGCATGATACTTGATGACCTACTATTAGAGGAGGGATATTCAGTCAAATATGAGGTCATATACTATAATGGTCGGATCTTATCTAGAGCATCCAAACTCAAGGAGAAGTTACTACATGCAGCACATACATATTTTCTCTTCAGCCATATTTATTCCATGAGAGCATACCATACCATCATGGAGGGTTATACCTGGAAAGGCTTTGAAGAGGAGATATATTAGCATTTTAAGAGATGCATGGATCATTTGGAGATGGAGGAGATACATAAATCTTTGAGGGAGTTATCACAGCCACCTCTTTCCTCAATGCGAATGAGAGGGGATCTATATATGAGCCACTCCATTTATGTGAGCAAAGTATATGTTAAGGATCATGTTTTTGTGCATAATGATTTACTTAATGAGTATTTGCATTCATTTACCATACATGTGAAGTTAATTGCTCCAAATGGGAGCATTATACCTTATAAACTTCATGGTCAACTTGGGGCCAAAAATAGTGTTGAGCATGGCCACTCCGTAGGAGGATATAGGGAGATAATTTATCATTCTGGGTGTGCTCCAAAGTTACCTAACATTACTCACCTTCTCATAGCATGTGAGAAGACTATGGTAGAAATTAAGTGGTGGGGAAACCACTTACCATATCATGATCTAAGGCAGTCAAGAGATATACAGTGTTGGTTCCACATGCGGGACTATGATCCACCTCCATTATTGCATATGGTTGTTTATGTATCACTGGTTTTGATCTCTTAAATTGATGATGTAACTGTTTTTTTTATGGGAATTATTGGAGGAATGATGGAAGGATTGAACATGCCCTTTAGGAGAGAGATTGTCCATGTTTCTTATGCTTCATGTTTCAGGGAGAACATTGGGAAAACCATGATTTCTACATTGGATCTTTTGCTTCCTTATGAGATGAGTCATTTACATCTCACGAGAACTTGGGAGGAGCATTTCATGGAGGGATTGATTGGGAGACACTTGTGTTATGAGGAGAGCTTATCACATGGAGGTGTCACCAAGGAAGGAGGAGAAGAGTTGTAGCACTCACCTTTACAGTTGCTTGAGGACAAGCAACATTTGTGAGGGGAGAACTGTAATATTCCCAATTAGCCATGAGCTAGTTGGAATATTATTTTTTCTTATTCTTTGTTTGATGAATAAGAGGGTATGGAGAGCCATAAATATCCTTAGTAGGAATAAAATCACTACTAATGTGAAAGGAGATCACTTTAGTGGCTTGATAAAGCACACTTATGTGTGAAAAGGAGTTAGAGCACATAGACTGGGTCAACTTTTACCAAATAAATAGCGTTGTCATGGAGGAGTGACATTCGCTATGCAACAACGTAGTGTTTGAGGGAGACTCCATGCATGGAAGTAGTGGATTTAATGAGTGGGGCCCAAGGTGAGGAAGCTCACCAAGAATATAAGGAAGAGGATGCCAGCCATTGTGAGCAGGTTGTAGATTATTATTTTTATATGGTCTATTAAAACTTGTTTTCTCCCCTCAGTTGTTTAGCTAAGACTATAGTGTTGTTTAGCACAAGATGTTCCCGAGCAGGAATCCCACCTTCATCCTCAGGGAAATTCGAGTGCCCACTCAGGAGAGGTGATTTCACTTCATTTCCACATTCTAGCATCATGCCAAAGCTTCAGTCTTATGGTACAATGCAGTTCCTATTGAGGTTGTGTTGTGTTGCAGGGAAAAAGTTGTGGAGAGTTGATTTGGGTGATTTCTAAGTTTTTTGTCAGTGGAGGAAGGTTTCCTTCCATTGGGAGGCTGGTGAGGAAGGCCCTTAAGCCTTATTTTAGTATTTGGCATCAGGCCACATTATCATTTTCCCCTACAGCGTAGTTTGAATATTGGACTGCATTGTTTTAGGGAGGAGTTTCAGGGGTGGTTTCAATACACCATTTGGGGAGAAGGTTTTCCTATGAAGGGATCAACCTTTCATCTAGAGAGTCTATTGGAGAGGGATATATTCTTTGATACATCATATCAGCCACATATTTCCAATTTTATTGTTGCAGTGAATCTTCAGCCCTAGGGCTTTGATTCATTTCTTCTATATTGGTGTATTTCTGAAAACCCTCTTGAGTTATTTGTTTGAGGTTGTATAGAGCCTAGATATTCATTTTTTGTATCTTTTGAGGTATATATCAGACACTTCATATTTTTTTGGTTCATATGCTGTAGCAGTGCACCTATGAATGCACTGTAGCAGTCTTCCAGCATTTTTTGTAGTAGCAACATCTCATTTTTGAGGGGATTTATCTATTGGAGGCTTATTAATTCATGTTGTATATTTTGTGCCCCATCATTTTTTATTTATTTTCTATTTTTATTATGAATAAAGAAGCTCCATATTGGTCTCTCACATTTATGCAATAATATTCACTACTATTTCCATGTTTCTGCACTATATTCCTTCTTTTCCCATTTGGGAATATTACACCGAGAATAAATTATTTTACATATATTGTGAAGAGGAGGAAGAAAATGAACAAGAAACATCAAAAGAAGAGTATATACAGTAGGAACCATCCTTAGAGAAAGAATAAATGAGTCTAACCAAATCATGTAATGCTTTGGCAGGAATTACCACTCCTCAAACTCTTAATATAGAAGGACATATCAAGAAGAAAAAGGTAATAATGTTGATTGATTCAGGTAGTACCCATAATTTAATTCATTTTAAGGTATCTAAGGAATTGAATTTCTTCCTATACCCAACACCATAATGTCAAGTGATGGTTGCAAATGGAGGAACTATAAATTTCTCCGGAAAATGCCATAATATCAAGCTAACCCTGGGGGAATATTTATTGAATAGTCCAATACTTTCCATTCCAATGCAAGGTGTTGATGTTGTAATAGGAGTACAATGGTTAAAATCTTTTGGGATGGTAGCTTTTAATTTTCAAGAACTTTTCATAAAGTTTTGTTTGGAAGGAAAGGAAGTTGAATTATGGGGTATCACAAGGAAGTCGGGAAAGATAATAAGCTCTAATTTCATGAAAAAGCTTCTGAAGAAAGAACAACAAGGT
This sequence comes from Pinus albicaulis, assembly GCA_034641835.2. Taxonomy (NCBI): domain Eukaryota; kingdom Viridiplantae; phylum Streptophyta; class Pinopsida; order Pinales; family Pinaceae; genus Pinus; species Pinus albicaulis. The sequence continues at coordinate 881,424,160 of CM076570.1, forward strand.
GTAATTACATAGTTATGCTAACTAGAAGTTCCAACATCAAAATCATCTATTTCTTCAGATCTCAAAAAATTCTTGGACAATCATTCCAAGGTGTTTGAAACCCCCAAAGGACTCCCACCTATTCGTGATCATGATCATGCTATTCATTTTATTCCAGGAAGTGTTCCTCCAAACATCAAGCCTTACAAATATCCTTATGTAAAAAAGAGAGAAATTGAACGTATGATTGCAAAAATGTTAGATGTTGGTATAATACAACCTAGTCAAAGTTCTTTCTCTGCTCCAGTAGTATTGGTACACAAAAAGGATGGATCATGGCGCATGTGTCCGGATTATAGGGAGCTCAATAAGCTCACTATTAAAGATAGATTTCCCATTCCTGTGATTGATGAATTACATGGAGAAATTTATTTTACCAAGTTGGATATTTGTTCAGGATATTATCAAATTAGAATGAAGACTGAAGATATTCCAAAAGCAACATTTCAAACTCATGAGGGTCATTATGAACTTTTGTTCATGCCTTTGGCCTTACCAATGCACCTTCTACATTTCAAGGGTTCATGAATTCCATTTTCAAACCCTTCCTTAGAAAAAAAATTTTAGTATTTTTTGATGATATGCTAATCTACAACATGTCTTTGGAAGGATCATGTTCAACATGTTGACAGGGTGCTCAAAGTATCAGAAGAGAAACAGTTATATGCAAAAAACTCAAAATTTTTCTTTGGAATACAAGAGGTGTAATATCTCGTTCATATTATATCTCACAAGGGTGTTAACGTAGACCCTAACAAAATTAATGCCATTAAGCAATGGAAAGTCCCCACAACCATAAAGAAGTTGCGAGGATTTCTCGGGTTAAGAGAGTATTAACGCAAGTTTGTTAAGAATTATGGGAGAATAGAAGCACCTCTAACAACAATATTGAAGAAAAATGCATTTTCATGGACTCCTGAAACAACTAAGGCCTTTGAGCATCTTAAAGAGGTAATTTTCCTAGCACCGGTCTTAGCTATGCCATAATTCACAAAAACCTTTATTTTTGAATGTGATGCCTCAGGAAATGGAATTGGTGCAGTTTTAATGCAAGAAGGAAGACCCATTTCTTTTAAAAGTCGTCGAATCAAGGGAAAGTATTTACAGAAAGCTATTTATGAGAAGGAAATGTTGGAAATACTACATGCACTAAATAAATGGTGACCTTACCTAATGGGATGAAACTTCAAGGTAAAAACTAATCATGATAGTATTAAACACTTTTTGGAACAAAGACTATATTCAAAAGAGTAGTAAAAATGGGTCACAAAGATGTTGGGTTATGACTTTGAATCATATACAAAAGAAGAGAAGGCTAAATGTTTTTGCAGATGCACTCTTAATAATGGATGAAGCAGTGGAAGAATTTCTTTGTTCCATTTCTATTATCCAACCAGATTGGATAATCAAAGAAAGTGATGAATGGAATAAGGATGAAGAACTGTGGACACTCATTCAAAATTTGTAGCAATACCCTAGAACATCTGACACATTTAGTTGGAAAAATGATTCGTTATGGTACAAAGATCGCTTATATCTTTGTAATAATTCCCAGCTAAAACAAAATATTCTTTTGGAATTGCACACATATCCCTTAGGAGGACACTCAGGATTTTTAAAAACTTACCACGGGGTGAAGAAATATTTTTTTTGGGATGGCCTTAAATCTAATATTCAAAAGTTTGTGGTAGAATGTTTGGTTTTCCAGCAAAATAAATTTGAGAGAATTAAGACCTCGGCACTTCTAAAGCCTTTATCCATTCGAAGTCAACGTTGGGAGGATATTTCAATGGATTTTATCACAAGTTTACCTAAGTTCGAGGGAAAGAGTGTCATCATGGTGGTAGTTGATAGAGTTACAAAGTATGCACACTTTTGTGTATTATCTCATCCATTTAAAGAAATTATAGTTGCTACTGCATTTATGGAAAAAATTCAAAAGCTACATGGAAACCCAAAGATTATTGTAATTGACAGAGATCCCATTTTTACTAGAAATTTTTGGAAAAAAATATTTTCTTATTTGGTACTCAACTAGTTCATAGATCATCTTATCATCCTCAATATAATAGGAAAACTAAGATAGTGAACAAATGTTTGGAAGGATATCTTCATTGTTTTGTATCTGATAAACAAACAAAATGGGTCAATTGGTTACCTTTGGTTGAATAGTGGTACAACACTTCCTTCCATACTGAAGAAAAAAAGACCCCATTTATGGCACTTTATGGATATCATCCACCATCCATCACATCATATTTAAGAGAAAATACTAAGGTTAAATTAGTGGAAGATCACATCAAGAGTCAACAACTTCTCCAACTCTTAAAGGATAACCTAAATTTGGCACAAAATCGAATGAAACAACACGTAGATCAACATCGTAGCGAGAGAAGTTTTGATGTAGGAGACTGCGTATTTTTACGGCTACAACCATACAAACAAATGTCTCTCAAGCAAGCTAATGACGATAGTAAATTATCGCCAAAGTACTATGGTCCTTACAAGGTGTTGCAAAATATTGGTACTATGGCATACGAGTTGCAGCTTCGTGCTTCTTCTCAAGTGCATCTAGTTTTCCATGTTTCATGCTTAAAAAAGGTTATAGGTGACAAAATTCCAGTTCAAAAAATATTTCCAAAACTTGATGAGGGAGGAAAAATAATATTAGAACCTGAAGAAGTCACGGAAAAAAGAACTCAACAGCTATGAAATCAAGCAATTTCAGAGTATCACATAAAGTGGAAGAACTTACCCACTAAAGATTCAACATGGGAGGATGAGAATTTTCTACAAAAACATCCAGAGCTACTCTAGCATTGAGGAAAACACTTTTTTCAAGGGTAGGGGCATGTTAGGTCCCTATATTACTAGTGTACTCCCTTATTGTTGTTAGTGTACCCCCTTATTGTCATTTTTGTACCCCTGTAACTCCCATATTGTTATTATTGTGCCCTTACCTTATTATTTGTAGTTCGGATAGGATTTTATTGTGACCCCATGGACTTCTATACATATAAAGGAGGTTTTTTCATTTGTATCATCCAAGAATTGTTCATTTATGTAATGTAAAGGAGGTTTCTCCCTCCAAGTGGCTTATTTCTAAGGTGTTGATCTCTCTTTTCTTCTATTTTTGGAGCTAGTTTCATAACAATCACATCATATTTACAAGAAAATTATAAGGTTCTAGTAGTGGAATATCACATCGAGCATCAAAAACAAGTTCTAAAACTTTCAAAGGATAGCCTCACTTTGGAGCAGAATCAAATGAAATAACAAGTAGATCAGCATCATAGCGAAAGAATTTTTGATGTGGGTGATTGAGTGTTTTTATGGCTACAACCATACAAACAAATGTCCCTCAAGAAAGCTAAGAAGGATAATAAATTATCACCAAAGTACTATGGTCCTTAGAAGTTGTTGAAAAATATTGGTACTATGGCATAAAAACTGGATCTTCCTGCATCTTCCTGAGTGCACACAGTTTTCCTTGTTTCATGCTTAAATAAGGTTATAGGTGGAAAGCGCCTAATTCAAAAAATATTTCCAAAACGTGAAGAGGAAGGAAAAATCATATTGGAGCCTGAAGCAATCACAAAAAAAACAACTCGACAACTACGAAATCCATGAATTTCAGAATATCTCATTAAGTATAAGAGCTTACCCACTGAATATTCCACAGGGGAGGATGTGAATTTAATACAGAAGCATCAAAAACTACTGAACTGTAGACAACAACAATTTTTGGAAGGAAAGGGGCATATTAGGTCCCTGTAATACTAGTGTAGACCCTTATTATTATTGTTAGTGTAGCCCCCTTATTGTTATTTTTGTGCCCGTGTAGTCCCCATATTGTTATTATTGTTCCCCATAAAAGACCACTATTGTTATTTTTGTGTGCTTACATTATTATTGTTATGTAGGCTATTTTTATATTGTGACCCCTTAGACTCCTATATATAGAAAGGAGTTTTTTTTCATTTGAATCATCCAAGAATTGTTCATTTATGTAATGTAAAGGAGGTTTCGCCCTCAAAGATGTTAATTTTTAATTCATCGATCTATATTTTCTTATATTTTGTGAGTTGGTTGCATAAAAACATGATCCTTGAAATTATTTCTATATATTAGTATACATCGAAAAAAACTAACAAAAAGTTTCTAAGGAAGGGGTTGAAAATTGAATTCATGAAACCTTGAAATGTGGAAGGTACATCAATAAGGCCAAAGGCATGACCAAAATATTATAATGAATTTTATGAGTTATGAATGTTGTTTTCAATATTTATTAATTCTTCTTTCTATTTTGATGATATCTTGAACGAAGATCCAACTCAGTGAAGTAAATTTCTCCATGTAATTCATCCAACAATTCATCAACGACAAGAATGGGAAATTCATATTTAATAGTGAGCTTATTTAAATCCCTATAATATAGATACATGTGCCATGATCCATCCTTCCAGTGCACGAATATTACTAGAGTAAAGAAAGAACTTCAACTAGGTTGAATCATACCGACCTTGTAATATTCCCAAGTGCGAAAATCAGCAATACATGCATTAAAAATTCATTTTTTTAGAAATATGTGTTATAACAGTCAATATCATCCCATGGATCCTTTATATCAGACACTCTTGCAGCCAAATACGAAAGGAAATCAGAAACAAATCTTTATAGCCTAGCTAAAGAGGCCACCCATGCTCAAAACTGCTCAAAAACACTCCAACCCCAACACTACTACGACACATAATTACTGCAGAAAGTGAAAGTGTATTTTATTGAGGTTTTATACTCCAAAATATTGAGACAAAATAGATATGCTATTATATTAATCAATGGAGCTCAAAAACTGAGATCTAGTCTGATTTACACAAATCTAAGATGACCTGTCAACGGTTTCTTGATAAACATGAAGTAAAAGAATCATATGCTGCATATCTATGGCTGAATCATGCAGAATGGCTGAATCACTACATAAATATGGTTGATCATGAAAATAAATTGTTGTAGCTCCTCTTACTAGCTTTCTGGGAAAAAGGTTGATCCTCCTCCTGGGAAACTAGCTCATAAAAAAAGGGTTTAAACCCTCCCAGTGCAACACCATGTAAGATAAAAAATATCCTCCAAGAGACTATGTTGTGGTTGTAGGTGACTGCTTGGCTAAGTGAGAGATAGTGGAAATGAAGTCCAAGAAGCTCCTCTCTAATTTCTTAAACAAGATTTCCAAGGAAGAGTGGGGAATTCCCGCATGAGAAAACCCTTGCACTAAACAATGCAAAAAAATTAGCTAAACATCTGAAGCATGCGATAAGTCTAAAAATACCCAATCATAACATCATATTCTCCAATCGTACCCCATATGTCTTCGATTCCCTCCATTATATATATGATGAGCTTCCTCACCATGGGTCCCACTCATTCATGAGGTTACTTCCATGTAAAAGTTCCTCCTCCAAAATTATGTTGTCTCCATTGGTCCCACTCTTCTATTGAAAACCTTGTTTGATTTGGTCAACCATGACTTATTCTGCATGCATTTTCTCCTTTCACACCCAATGTGTCTTTACTCTGACTAGCTAGACTGATCCTCATTCACATTGAGCTGTCTTTATTGATGATCCACTCCTCCCATATAAGTGTTGTTGACTTGGTCAAACTTGACCTTGTCCACATGTATTAGCCCTTTTTCACACATGAGGGTGCTTTATCCTATTATTAACATGATCCCTTTTCACATTAAGAGGGATTTTATGCCTAATTAAGATAATTATGGGCCTCCTTACCCATTTATTCACCTAACTATATGTTAAGAGAAAAATTAATATTCCCATTAGGTGCATGCTAATTTAGGAATATTACAGTCCTCCCATCCCAAATGTTTCTTGTCCTCAAGCAACTACAAGGATAGAACTGAAGAGCCTCCTCTCCTCCTCTTGTAGCATCTTCATATGGTAAGCTCCCCCAAGTAACAAGATGTTGTCTCATCAATAAATCTCCAAGTTTCTCCTCCAAAGTATGTAAATTAGCTTTTGGTGACAATCCCAAATAGCTATCAACATGAAAAATTAATACACCCATGGAGGCAAAAATGTGTTTTCTAGAGGCCTTCTCGAGGCATGGAATCTAAAATATGTTTGGAATCATCATTCCCATGTGAATATTCCGTCCCCAAGCTATCATCCATATAAAATGAGCCACCTTCCAAAACGGTAACTCATGAGAATTCTCCTTCACCTTTGGCTCTTGCAATGAAGTTCGGTTGCATAACTGAAAATGACAGATGATTTTTTTCAACTCACGTTGTCTCTCTCTCCATTTATGATATAGAGATGTTGATCTTGGGTTGCAACAATATGGTCATTAAGGAGCCACAATGCACTTGTACACTCATGATCCCATTCCTTAGTTCCAAGAATCATTCTTTCCCTATCCTTCCTACATATAGTGAATGGAGTATCTTCACCATATGGGACTAAAAATAAGAACAGACTATGCGTCATGTATCATGTTGGATGGTGATAATAGTCCTGAAAGTGATTCTAGCATTGTTCATCTTCTTGCTGCCTCAAAACATGTTGTTATAAGTGGCCATCCACCCACTTACTTGTTGCCATAAGCTTCTCAAAAGCTTGAAAATAGGAGAGGATATTAGGTTTTGGCTGAATATGATCCAAGAAAAATAGGTCTTGCCCAACATCCTCCATAAAGTGGTCATTCCCATCACTAAAAGTAGCCCCAAAAGGACCATGAAATCCACAAAGAGATTTTCCCTCTTGTGGAGCAATGTTTTGCAAATGAATGGTAAAGGAGTTCACAAATATTGTTACTTGATAAATAAACCTCAAAACACAATATTTACCATATGTTGTAGCCATGTTGGTGAAGAGGCCCATAGATAAGTCTTCCCATCTCTCCATCAAAAAGGGAAGTGATTGAAACAACATTACAAGGTGGTTGCTCTCCTCCTCAGACATCAAAAAAGTTACATATCTCTTGATATGTTGGTGAACATCTTCTTTTAGATCCTCCCAATAGAATCCCTCCATGATGCTGAGATAAGACTCAATGAAGTCTACATATCCTGAATAAAGTGCTTCATATGCTGCATGTAGAATCCCTTCCTTGAGCTTGGAGTCTTTAGTCAGTAGAACTAATCATGGAAGTAGATGATTCCATCAACCACTTTATACCTTCTATCCATTACTTTCTCATCAAGAACCTTACATGTGAAGAGGTTCTTGGAATATTATACCAATATTTGGGACTCCCAATATGGATCTAGGCTCCCCAACAATGACAGTGTTGTAGAAATCTGAAATGAAGCTCTTATCATATCACGGCTCTCCTCTTTGACATGCTTAATGCCAAAGTCACATGTTGGAGTGTTTTTACTCCATATTTGTTGCCTCTCTTGTAGCTGATCTTGCCCAAGACAAGATTGAATTACATGGAAGTAAACACCCTCTTGAAAGGTCTCTTCCTTCCAAAACATCCATAGTTTTTCCCATGCATGCAAGAGTGGTAATACCCTCTTCTCATATTCATAAATCTTCCTTATGTGTAGGAGTATCATTTGCTGCTCCAAAGCTATGGAGTGGCCATTTGACACCATGATTATGTCATTATATATTCCTGAATCATTTTCCAGCACAATTAGCTGAGTGGGAGATGGCAATGTCCATAACATAAAAATTCTTACCTCTCCTTGGAACCCATCAAAGGCTCTCAGTGTTGTATTAGCTTCTCCCAAGGATCCTTCCTTAGCCAAATATGTAACTGCTGCACTAAGTTGAGAGAATACTTTCTTAATCTTCCAAGCAAGGGGTCTCCCTGGTGGAATGCCTCCATGCAACGATACATCAATGTATAGAGAAGGATGTACATGTGTGTGGACTAATTTTTCCTTTCCCTCATTGCAAAAATCCTCCTACCTCCTTTGTGCATCAGTCTTCTGAAATAGAGAGGGGTGTTTGCTCCTCACCATATTATGCTTTTCCTCCCCTTTCTCTCCTTCTATCTTCAATATCTCACAGTTTTTCAATGATGACACATGCTGCACATGGACTCTGCCATGACCCCCATATGTGATCTTCTTTGGAACTCCTTGCAAGAGTGAAAGAGTTTCTCTCCTAGGAGAAAATGCTCCATCTTCCTCTTCACGAGGTACCGTATGTGCTCTTAATATGACAATGTTGTTACCTCTAGCCTTCTCTTTCTCCTCATCAATATGTGGGAATACCTCATCAACAATGAGAGACCTTAGATCTTGGTCTTCCCTTGAAGGAGGAATCTCCTCATGCAATGGTGATCTTGCCCTTGGAAAAGTTTCATTCAAGTTTTCATCCACCTCAATGGTTTTCTGAAATGAATTTGGGTTTATAGATCCTTCCAACTCATGCAAAGGTTTTGTTTGTTTTGGTTTGATTAGCTCCATCAAAGATGTTTCATAAAAAAAATCATCAAACCTTTCGACTACTCTCCTAAGGAACTTTGCATAAGTATATTTATTTGCATTCTTTAATGAAAATGATTCAAAAAACCACCAAGAATAAGCATTACCTTCAAAATGCAGCACTACTACTTTAATGGCTTCATATTCTAAAACTTGATGTTGTTGCACATAGGTGTCTAGCTCCTCCACCCAAACCCTAGATGGATATTTAGGTGATCCATCAAAAGTAAATAGAAAGAATCTACCCACACCATGCTGCTTGCACCTTATGCTTCTTTCCTCCTTGATCTTACAAAAATATTGGAAGCTCAAGTGGTCCTTGAACTTCTTATATTGAGATTCATACTCGTGCAAATAATCACCAAGAGTCTCCTTCTTTGGCACATCTCCTTTCTCCATCTCACTTGTCATGAACATATGGCTGGTAGAGCATTGTAAATATGATGGTGTGGCTAAATGCTCACACCCATAGTATGAGGAACTGGAGCTTTCCTCATGTACAGATCTTGTTGAGGGATCTCCATGTTTTTCCCTCATTTATTTGATGTCTTTTCTGATACCCTGTAGAGTTTGAAGAAGAAGTTTGAGAATTTCTTCCCTTTAGACAACAAGGGTTTTCCTTGATCTCTTTTGCAGATCTTCTCCTTCCCATGAGAAGACTCCATAATGGTTTAAGTACATAGGCTGAGCCAAGATGAGAGCTCTGATACCACTATAATATTCCCAAGTGGGAAAATCTGCAATACATGCATTAAAAATGCATTTTTCATAAAGCTATGTTATAACAATAAATATCAGCCCATGGATTCTTTAGATCAGACATTATTACAACCAAATACAAAATAAAATTAGAAACAAATCATTATAGCCTAGCTAAATAGGATTCCCATGCTCAAAACATCTCAAAAACACTGTAACCCCAAGACTACTCCGACACAGAATTACTGCAGAAAGTGACAGTGTAGTTTATTGAGGGTTTATACTCCAAAATAGTGAGACAAAATTTTCTATTATATTAATCAATGGAGCTAAAAAACTGAGATCTAGTCTCATTTACAAAAATCTAAGATGACCTGGCAAGGGTTTCTTGATAAACATGATGTACAAGAAGTATATGTTGCATATCTATGTCTGAATCACGCAGAATGGCTGAAGCATTGCATAAATTGTTGGGTGTGGAGCCTGATTATCTTGTTTATTTTGTATCACAACATTAGACCCTTGTACCTTAATGGGGCAGAAACGACGCCCGAAATTAAATGCTACCTGGGGGGTCTGGGGGGGGACTAATGCGACTTTATGAAGCCTCCCCTAGCAGGGGGTTTCCGGGGCAGCGCCCCCAAAGCTAAAAAAATATGTAAAATTTCCTTGTAAAAGAATAGTAATTTCTAGTCAATCTGGGCTCTTCATTAGGGGGATGATCTGACAGTAGAAGTTATTTTTAGTTTAGGTTTTTTTGACCTAGAAGGCAACCCCCTCGCTTTGTATGAGGGTTTTGTATTGTGGCTATGAATTGTATGTGTATTCTCAGAGTGAGAAATAGATAGAGATACTGTGAGAGAGAACAGAGGATATTACAGCAGATCTGTTGTAGGTTGTGTCTCTTCATTTTGCTCATAATAAAAAGGAAGGACTGGTTGTTCAGGGTGGACGTCACCCAAACTGGGTGAACCACATATATCTGTGTCTCTCTGGTTTTATGTGTTTTCTGTGCTTTTGTTGTCTGCATATTTTATGTGCTTCATTGCTCTGTAATATTTAATTTTCTAATAACTGGTATCAGAGCCGAAGGTATATATGGCTGATAAACTCGTAGGAAATAAGGGTCTGTGGTTCGAGTGGGAGTAATGGCGGAAGATGGTAAATTTAGGGTCGAGAAATTTAATGGCCAGAAATTCCCACTATGGAAGATGTAGATGGAATATTATCTGTATCAGAAAGATCTGTACCTACCATTAAGCGGAAAAACAAAGAATTCGACGACTATGATAGACACAGAATGGGATATTCTTGATAGAAAAGAACTCGGAATAGTACGATTGTGCCTCACAGCATCGGTAGCCTTCAATATTTCAAAGGAAACGACAACATAGGGTTTGATTAAGGAATTGGAGAAACTATATGAAAAACCCTCGGCCTCAAACAAGGTATTTCTTATGAAAAAATTATTTAATATGAAGATGTTAGAACGTGGATCTGTTGTAGACCATTTAAATGATTTTAATATATTTACCAATTAGTTAAGTTCTATAGGGGTAAAATTTGATGATGAAGTTAGGGCTCTTTTATTTCTGTGCTCATTTCCAGACTGGAATGGTTTAGTTATGGCCATTAGTAACTATGTCTCTGGATCTAGTACTTTAAAGTTTGATGATGTTGTCAGTGCTATCCTTAGTGAGGAAATGCGACGGAAAAGCTCTAGTGAGACATCGGGTAATTCTTTGAGTGTAGAGTCTAGGGGAAGAAAAATGGAAATAGGAAAGAGCTCAGGATATCACAGTAAATCAAGGAAAGGCAAATCCAAGTCTAAATCGGGGATAGTGTGTTGGAAATGCGGAAAGAAAGGACACCTAAAGAAAAACTGTAGATTTCGGAGGGGAAAAGAAGGAGACACACAGAAAGAAAAAAATCATGAAGAGAATGTGACAGGTGATCTGTTACAAGATGCTTTGATTCTTTCTTTCGAAAATGTTACTGATTCCTAGGTAGTAGATTCAGGGGCCTCATTCCATGCCACATCTGATAAGAAAGAAAATGTTTCTCAAAGTTGGGAAAGAAAAGAAGAGCAAAAAATTAGAGCTTGTGCATACAGATATATGGGGACCTGCTCAGGTATCATCTCTTGGTGGCTCTCGTTATTATGTTACTTTTATTGACGATGCAACTAGAAAAACTTGGATTCATTTTATTCAAAATAAATCTGATGTATTTGACATTTTCAAGAAATGGAAAGCTTTGGTTGAGATTGAGATAGGAAAGAAGTTGAAGTGTGTCAAATCAGACAATGCAGGTGAATATTGCAACAGAGAGTTTGATAGGTATTGTTCAGAGCATGGAATTCGTAGAGAGAAGACAGTTCCAAGAACACCACAAGAAAATGGTGTGTCATAAAGAATGAAGAGAACAATCATGGAGCGTGCAAGGTGCATGAGATTGCATGCAGGACTGCCTTTATAATTTTGGGTAGATGCTGTAGATACTATTTTTTATCTAATAAACAGAGGGCCTTCAAGTTCCTTGGATGGTGGTATTCCAGAGGAAGCATGGACAGGTAAAAATGTAAACTACTCTTTTTTAAATCCTTTTGGCTGTGAGGCCTTTGTCCATATTAATAAAGAAAATAGTACAAAGCTTGAGGAAAAATCAAAGAAATGTACCTTTATTGAATATGGTGTTAATGATTTTGGTTATCGCTTATATAATTATGAAAATCACAAAATCATTAGGAGCAGAGATGTAATATTCAATGAAAAGGTATTGTATAAGAATCAATTGCAGGAAAAGAAACAGGAAAAAGAAGACAAATAATACACAGTTCTTGATGAGATAACAGAAAAGGTAAAGGTGCCTGACAATAATAATAATCAATAGCCACAACAACAGCAACCACCACAACAACAACAGGCACCTAAAACACCTGAAAGAGGTGTCAGAAGATCTACCAGGATAAGTAGACCCCCTGAACGATACTCTCCTTCATTATATTATTTATTGTTGACTGATTCTGGTGAACCTGAATGTTATGAAGAAGTAATATAGGTTGAAATAAGGAAGAAGTGGGAGCTAGCCATGGAAGAATAGATGGAATCCTTAATGCATAACCATACTTGGGACTTAGTCAGGTTTCCTGTAGGTAAAACTACATTGCAGAATAAATGGGTTTACACGCTAAAGGAAGAAGATGGAGGAAAACAGAAGTACAAAGCTAGACTTGTGGTGAAGGGGTTTGCACAAAATAAAGGTATTGATTTTGATGAAATATTTTCTCCTGTTGTTAAGATGACTTCAATCAGAACTATTTTAAGTCTTGTAGTAGCGGAATATTTACATCTTGAATAGTTAGATGTAAAGACAACATTTCTCCATGGAGATTTGGAGGAAGAGATCCATATGCAGAAACCAGAAGGATATGAGGTCAAAGGGAAAGAAAAATTAGTGTGCAGGTTAAAGAAGAGCTTGTATGGCTTAAAACAGGATCCAAGGCAGTGGTATCTAAAATTTGACAAGTTTATGTCTGAACAAGGTTATACTAGATGTCACTCTGATCATTGTTTTTATATGAAAAAGAAAAATGATGGCAGCTATATTATATTGTTATTGTATGTGGATGACATGCCTGTTGCAAGGTCTAACATGTAGGAAATAAATGTGCTCAAAAGAAAATTGGAAAATTCATTTACAGTGAAGGATTTGGGAGCTACAAAACAAATCCTTGGTATGAGAATAGCTAGAGACAGGAAAAATCGAAAATTAACACTGTCGCAGAATGAGTACATACAAAAGGTGTTGAAAATATTTAATATGTAGAATGAAAAACTAGTTAGTACATATTTTGCTAGCCATTTCAAACTTAGTAAAGATATGTGCCCCAAGGCCCAAGAGGAAATGGACTATATGTCTAAAGTTCCATATGCATCAGTAGTTGGAAGCTTAATGTATACAATGGTCTGCACAAGGCTTGATATTGCACATGCAGTGGGATTTGTGAGAAGTTACATGAACAATCCAAGAAAAGAAAATTGGATGGAAGTGAAATGGATTCTCAGATATTTGAAAGGTACCACAAATCAAGAATTATGCTTTGGTGGTTCAAACATTGCTCTATAGGGATATGTTGATGCATATATGGCAGGTGATAGAGATAACAGGAGGAGCAATACAGGATATGTATTTACTGTAGGTGGAACAGTTGTCGGTTGGGTTTCAAAAATCCAAAGTGTTGTTGCACTTTCAACAACAGAAGCAGAGTATGTTGCTGCTACAGAGGCGAGTAAAGAAATCAATTGGTTACAAAGGTTTATGGAAGAATTGGGTAAGAAGCATGATATGGGCACGTTATACAGTGATATCCAAAGTGCCATTCATCTTGCAAAGAACTCAGCATTTCATTCCAGGACTAAACACATATATCTCAATTACCATTTCATACGGTTAGTATTGGAAGATGGACAGCTGAAGCTAGAAAAGATACACACTAGTCAGAATCCTGGATATATGCTAACAAATGTTGTAACTAGGGATAAAATGAGAATATTCTCATTTTAAATTAGTCTTCAAGGATGACGATGAAGATGAGAAACAGTTAGGTACAAAGAGGAGTCATTGTCCAGCAAATGAAGCAGCAGTGGAGTTGTTACAATCAGTCTCCAATTGGGAGATTGTTGGGTGTGGAGCCTGATTGTCTTGTTTATTTTGTATCACAACATTGGACCCATGTACCTTAATGGGATGGAAATTTCACCCAAAATTAAACGCTACCTGGGGGGTCCAGGGGGGGGGGGGGTGGTTACGACTTTATGGAGCGCCCCCCCCCGCGCCCCCCGGGCAGGTAGTTTCGAGGGCAGTGCCCCCGAAGCTAAAAACATATGTAAAATTTCCTTGTAAAAGTATAAAAATTTCTAGTCAGTCTGAGTTGTTCATTAGGTGGATGATTTGACAGTAGAATTTATTTTTAGTTTAGGGGTTTTTTCCCTAGAAGGAAACCCCCTCACTTTGTATGAGGGTATTATATTGCGGATGTGAATTGTATGTGTATTCTCGAAACGAGAAATAGATAGGGAGACTGTGAGAGAGAATATAGGATATTACAACAGATCTGTTTTAGGTTGTGTCTCTTCATTTTGCTGGATAATAGAAAGGAAGGACTGGATTTTCAGGGTGGACGTAGCCCAAACTAGGTGAACCATGTATAACTGTGTCTCTCTGGTTTTATGTGTTTTGTGTGCTTTTGTATTAGAAATATTTTATGTGTTTCATTGCTCTGTAATATATAATTTTTTAACATAAATATGGCTGATCATGCAAAGAAATGGCTGTAGCTCCTCCTACTAGCTTTCTGGGAAAAAGACTGATCCTCCTCCTAGGAAACTAGCTCATAAAACAAGGGTTTAAACCCTCCCACTACAACACCATGTAAGATAATTCAGATCCTCCAAGGGAATACACTGTGCCTATAGGTGACTACTTGGCCAAGTGTCGGATAGTGGAAATGAAGTCTAGGAAGCTCCTCTCAGATTTCTGAAACAAGATCTCCAAGGAAGAGTGGGGAATTCCCGCATGAGAAAACCCTTGCACTAAACAGTGCAGAAAACTTCGCTAAACATCCGAAGCATGCAATAAGTCTAAAAAAATCCAATCATAACATCATATTCTCCAATCATAACCCATATGGCTTCCATTCCCTCCATTATATAGATTATGAGCTTCCTCACCATGGGTCCCACTGATTCATGAGGTTACTTCCATGCAAGGGTTCCTCCTCCAAAATTACGTTGTCTCCATTGGTCCCACTCTTCTATTTACAACGTTGTTTGATTTGGTAAACTATGAATTGGTCTCCATGCATTGTTTCCTTTCACACCCAAGGTGTCTTTATTTTGACTAGCTAGACTGATCCTCATTCACATTAAGCTATCTTTATTGATGATCCACTCCTCCCATATAAGTTATGTTGACTTGGTCAAACTTGACCTTATCCACATGTATTAGACCTTGTTCACACATGAGGGTGCTTGATCTAGTTGTTAACATGATCCCTTTTCACATTAAGAGGGATTTTATGCCTACTTAAGATACTTATGGGCCTCCTTACCCATTTATTCACCTAACTATATGTTAAGAGAAAAATTAATATTCATATTAGCTGCATGCTAATTTAGGAATATTACGGACCTCTAACATTTCCGCAACCATACGTTCAATTTCACTCTTTTGGGCATAGGGATATTTCTAAGGGTTGATTCTTGGATGAACACTTCATGGAATCAACTGAATAGCATGATGATGATCGTGAATATATGGGAGTCCTTTGGGAGTCTCAAATAACTTTGTATGATTTTCGAATACTTTTTGGAGATTTGGAGAAATATATTTTTTTGATGTTTGAACCTCTAGTCAGCATAATTATGATATTATACCTTGTTTTTCTTTCTTCAGAAGCTTTTTCATGACATTAGAGCAGATTTTTTTCCCTATTTTCCCCGGTATACCCCTTAATTCAAATTCCTTTCCTTCCCAAAAAAAAATCAATAAAATTTCTTGAAAGTGAAAATCTATCATCCCCAAAGATTGTAACCATTGGACTCCTAGTACAACATCAACACCACCCATTGGAATGGAAATAATTGGGCTATTCAATGCATATTCCCCCATGGTTAGCTTGATATTATCGTACTTTCTAGAGCAATTTATAGTTCCTCCAATTTCAACCATCACTTGACACTCTGATGTTGGATATAGAAATAAATTTAATTCCTTGGCTATCTTACAATGAATAAAATTATGGGTACTACCTGAATAAAATCAAAACTATTACCTTTTTCTTCTTGATTTATCCTTATATCTTGAGAGTTTGAGGAGTGTTAATTATCGCTAATGCATGATATGGTTAGATCCATTTTTTTTTTTCTCCGGGATTGGTTCTTGGTATATATCCTCCTCTTTTTATGTTTCTTGTTCCTTTTCTTCATCCTCTTCATAATCTATGTAAAATAATTTATTCTCAACACACTTATGACATTTAATGTATTTTCTATCACAACTATAACAAAGCCATTTTTATTTTTTTTCCTCCAATTATTATGGTCTCAACCTTGTAGGTTGTGGAAGGCTAGCAGAAACAACACTTCCATCTTCATGGTTGTGAGTGGTAGACTTCATTTTTGCCATAATTTTACTTTCAACTTTTCTTGACACCCTGAATGCCTTCTGTAATGAATCAAGTTCCAAAATTTGAACCTCATTTTGGTTGTTAACCTTAAATGTCCCTAAAAATAGATCGATCATATGCTCCTATTGTTATAACCCTATTTTCCACTTCATTATAGTGAGAGAAACCGAATATCAACTTACCTCATTTTTTGGGATAAAATGCATCCCCTTTCACCTTTTATTTTACTTATGAGAGATTTATCCCATGATAAAAGGGTGAATTCACATACTTGAGAAATTTTTCATAGTTATTTTTCCAAAAAATTATAATTATCAGATAATAATTATTTCATAATTCAGATAATTGAGAAAAAAACTCATAATTGTTAAAAAGGTTTCTAGAGTTTCTCATTCCCAAGCAGATCAACTTGATCCACTCGAGTATGAGTTGGATAGGGGTCCATTATTGTATAAGTTTCCTAGCTTCTCAAGCCCTTAGGTTTCTAGATACATTCTCCCAAAGGAGAGAATAAGCCTATATAATCTCACTAAGAGGAAAGGTTGTGGAGGAGACTATCCAAAGTATAGGGCAAGAGCTCTGTCATTTTGGGAGAGATAGTTTTGGGGATCCATACTTTTGATGTGTCGATATCTTGACCTTACACTACCACTTTGTTTCCATATAGAGTGCTTGTGATTTCTTAGTCTTATGTGAGTTCTTTTCATGTTCATTCATTGGATATAGTAGGGAAACTCTATCTGATCGTGGATAGGAGGAGCTAGAGTGAAGGTGTTGAGGTCAGAAGCGGATCGAGTAGATCGCCCATGAGGAGCATAATAATTCTTGTACAAACTCAAGATTCGGCCCCAAACTGAGACGAGGCATGTTATTATTCTCTCCCTCATAGTGTAAATATAATTGCATGTTTCTTGTTCAATCATAAGGGATTGAGATATTTTGTATCTTATTATTCATGCCTATGTCTTCTTGGTGATCTATTAGACACTAGATCATGGAGCAACAAATCCTTGTGATTTCCATTCCAGCAGAACTAGTGCTTTCAATGAGAGCACACTTGCTTTTGTGTCTGTTTTTGCTTAGATCCTGATCAAATCCTCTTGTTTTCAATTTTCTAGGTTTCCTCAAAATTTTCCAACTATCATAGTGCCCATGAAATTTCAGCCTAAAGGAGCCCATGAGATTTTCATGTAATTTCGATGTCATAATAGGTAAACCAATCAAAATTCTTTAAATTTAAAAAGAGGTACATGTAAATATTTTGAACGGAAAATAAGAAAAACTACTTTTTTTAAATTGTAATTTTGAATTATCTCCTTATAGGTTTACTCAAATTTCAAGTGTAGGAAACTCATTGGATGCAAAATTAAATTAC
Organism: Pinus albicaulis; assembly: GCA_034641835.2. NCBI lineage: Eukaryota > Viridiplantae > Streptophyta > Pinopsida > Pinales > Pinaceae > Pinus > Pinus albicaulis. Next base: position 881,441,917 of record CM076570.1, read on the forward strand.
ACATCCAATGAGTATCCATTATGCATTCTTTTGAGAAGACTCACCTTGACAAAAATTTCAAATACATTAAAAACGAGTGTTTCAACACGTTATTTAATGTATCTGTAATTTTTACCAATGTGGGTCTTCTCAAATATATGAATAATGGATTCTCTTTGGATGTGGACATTTATTCCGCATCTGGAGTTTTGTTTTTTGTTTTTTATATGAGAGGATAATAGATCGTGCATTTAAAATAAAATTTGGGAATTTAATGTAAAAAAAATTATTGAATGAATCGTTGATATTGATTCCTCTTGGAATTTCGTCAAAATTTTTAACTGAAAATAGAATTCATATGAGATAGTTATGGAAAATTACGATTGGACAGTTTGTTCTTCTTCCGCCCTCGCGTGTGACAGATTTTTTTTGTTCATTTCTCTTATTTTATGTATATATCTGAGTAAAAATAATTATAGATTTGTATTCTTCTTTTAACTTTGCCTAAAATAAATAAATAAAAATCTCCTGAAACGAAATCCGTATGAGGAAGATATGGCTGACTGACAATTCAACCTATTTTTTAATCGTTTTTTTCCAATTTTCATGTTTTCTTGAACCAATTTTCTTAAATTTTCAGGTAATTTTTTTGTTTTTTTTCATAACTTTCTTACGTATTGGATATCTAATTGATATTATTTTTGTTGCTTTTAGCTGCTAATATTTTTCATATTTGAGTCATTTCTTTTTCATTGGTTGGGATCTACCATTGCTTTTGTTTTTCAAGGTTCCCTTGAAGGATTCTTGGTGTGCTTTGGTTAAAGACTAATGTTCTCATCTCTAGATCTCAGTTTCAGATCCATTTGGATACTTTTGGTGACTGCTTGGATCTGTTTGATATCTCAAATTCATATCTTTATGTCCTTTATGCATTTTTTTCACTTGTTTTTTAGTGATTTCTTTATCTTCTGGTTATTTGAGTCATAATGGCGGCATTTTGACTGGTTGTGCGTCTGTCATCTGGAAAAGTTATTTTAAGTGTGTTTTTCTTTTTTACGTCACCTTCATTTGATCCTTTTTAGGAATTTTTTCCTCTAGGGTTCGGTTTAGTCCTTTGTAGAACATTGGCCCTGGTTGAGCCATTGTACTACAGTGCTAGGTTGATTGACATTTCCATGTTTTGTTTCCACTTTGGATTTCATTTTTTATTTCTTTAAGTGTTTTTTATTAGGCTTTGTTTCCCTAGTTGTTTCACTTTTGGAGCGATTTGAATTATTTCTTTGGAGACTTTCTTTGGTCACTTTCTCAGTTTGATTTTTGGTGTGTTTTTGGGTCATTAAATCAAATTCTTGAGATATTTTTCATTTAGGAAGATTTAATGAAAAGTGTATCTTTGTAGGCATTGGTTTTCTAGATAATCCCTTTCCCTCTTGTAGATAGCATTCATCGAATTGAAAACAAAAATTGGATATAGCACATTAGGGTGACTAACTAAGATTCTTTCAAACCATATCATTTTGATGATGCATCTTGCTTGTGTAAACAACAAAAGTTAAAATCAATGCAATAATAAAATCAACTCGATTCGTCTTTTATTTTTATTGGTAGTACACCAACACTAGCTTAGGCTAGGGTGTTGGATATAGGAGTGTGATTTAACCACTCCAATACCACAATGTCAACTTAGCATCTTGCGGTAGGGAGTAAAATCCATTTTGCAAGAGTGTGGTCTGGGAATCCCTCCTCACAAAAGGGTTAAGCATGAGGTCACACTTGGGCTAAGCAAGGTGACATGACCCATTTCACTTAGTTTTGGGTGGCATGATATAAAGGAATTGGAACACATACAAATGGTGTTTTATGACTTGGGAACCACTTTGGAGGTAAATCTCAAGGGGCTTTCGGTCTTGGCTCCTTTTGGGTTTAAGTTTCTTGTCGTTGTGTGTTGATTTGTCCTCCGGTTGTCCCCCCAGGTCATGTTATTGTATGTGGTGACCATAGTGGCCTTTCTTTCTAGGACTCATACATAGGTTCAGAGTTGAGGTTGTCTTCTTTGTACCCGGGACAGATATTAGTCATACTCTCTCAATCCTTTCGAGACGTATTCCACATCTTGTGGGGGCACTCATGCCAAGTTCGTAGCTAAAAGGGCTGGGAAGTAGGTCACTAGTATAACTCTTCCACTGCTAGCTTCTTTGTATTATGTATGTGTTTGGTATCTTCTAGGATGTTTCTAGAGTGTTTTTTTTGGTATGAGTCCGTAGTTTTTCCTTAGGGATTTTTTCACAAACATAATTGTGTTTTAATTACTATCACCTTGCCTAAATTTCTTCATCGACGGTCACGTCATCTTCAAGGTTTAATTCCCAAACAAAGTGGAATCATTTAATCTTCATGGAGAGTTCCTATTGGCGCTCACAACTTATACCATCACATAGTGTTGGAATATTTGTCTAGCCCAAGTAATAGTGATCTGATCTCCATTAAGAATTTGATGGACGACTCTGATGCTCCTTCCAATCCACCTTTGACTGATCCTTTAGGTCCTACCTTAATTGATCCAGATTTATGCAAGAAGGCAATAGAATATAGAAATAACCATGAACATAGAGATGCAACATAAATAATGCTTCATTTCATTAATATCAAATAACAGAAATATGCTTACAGACATAATGGAAATAAAATAGCTAGGGTGCTGGTAGCGAATCTCTGAGAAGAGATGTGGTGGCTACAAACCTCTGAACTATGTTACAATGAGGTTCGAGGGCCTATTTATTATTGGGAAACAATTGAGAACTCTAAACTTCCAAAAACCTAACCCTAGGAGATGAAGCACCAAAACTATTGGCCCCATTTGGGTAAATTGGTGTTTCAACTTCCTGGGGATGTAACTTTGGCATACTATCTTCGTTTGACGCACATGATACATCATTAGAAATATCTATCCAAGGACTACAAATTTTGCTGAAAATATCAATTCCATAATGGAATCACATCCACCAGAGGAATGATGCCCAAATAAGGTCGTTTAGGGCCTCAAAACGGCTCCGAAAGTTCAGGACCCGAAAAACTCCTAAAAATAGTAAGTTGTGCTGCAACTTAAAAACTAAAAGAACTGATGGTGGGGTTCAAATGGAATAGGTGGGTGGCCACCAATATCCACCTAGATCATTAAGGCCCCAAAATGGCTCCGAGAGTGGAGGACTCGAAAACCTGCTAAAAATAGTAAGTTGTGCTGAATGTGAAAAGATGCAAGAATTGATGGTGCTGGTCCAAATGGAATAGGTGGGGGGGGGACATCGATATCCACCTGGATTATTCCTCCCTCCTTAGGAAGCAATGGTCCCCATTGCATTGAGATCCTCCATGAGATGAGGCAAGTTCTGTTGAACTGGGTATTAGATTTGTTGAATATGTCATGGACCTGCGAGTGGACATGCTGGATGCATTTAGTAAATTTGGTTTCTTTATCAACCTTAGACAATACATGTGTGGATTCTGTAGCTGTATTTTCAGGATGTATGGCAACATCAGGTGTTGGTGCTTTGGGAGTCAGATCAATGGAGTGCTTGTCCTGACAGTGTAGAGGAACCTCTATTAGTGAGGAGAAAATGTCCTCGTATTCCTCCATGACTTTGTCCATCTGCTGCAGCCATGCAAGGGAGCCATGTTTCGAGGTTGTGGCCACAATATTATTCTTTCACTATGAGTGATTTTTAAGGAAAATAAATTTCCTGGTTTGGGAAACAATCTTACTACGTTTTTTTGCAGTAGTCAAAGAGATGACAAGAGGCAGTACTACCTCCAGTATCCTGTACAAGTTATTTCCCAAAGTAATAACAACAACATGAGGCCTAGAATCATACATAGCATGTCACCTCCACAGGTATGGTTGGCCCAATAATACATCAGCTACATCAAGAGGAGAAACATCACACAATACCTCATCCATGAATGGCTTGATACTGTAAGGAAGGCGGAACTGCTGGCGGATGTGGAGATCTCTCCCTAGGTGGAGCCACCTGATGGTATATGGCTACGGGTGTGCTATGGTCAATAGGCTGAGCCACTTCATGACCTCTGCTAAAATGAGGTTCTTTTAGCTTCCGATATCGACAAGAAATTGTAGTGGAAAACCCTTCACCCACATCTACAAATGGAAGAGGCGCTCCCTCTCCTCTGGATCCTCTGGATCTTGGTGGTGGTAACAATGGCACTGGGATCCACATCAATGATCTACATCCCTTTTTAATTTCCTTTTTTTGGTTCTAACTCAGGATCAGAAAATGCATCTGCTTCGGGTGCCTTTAGTTCGGCTAGCAATGACTGTTTGGCCCGACACTCTTTTATGTTGTGAGTGGGGCTGTTATGAAATTCACACCACTTCCCTGTGTCCTTCTTTGGATTTTTGGTTTTTCTCTGAGTCGCACCACTTTGGTATTGCCCCTTTTTCTTCGGTTCAGGGGCACCTTTTGGATTCGCAAATCCAAAGTCTCACTTCTTCTGCTTAAATTTCTACTTGATCTTGGTAGCATAGCGATATGCCGTTCCAAGTGATGTAATGTCGAGGAACTCCATTTCCTCTTGAATGTGTTTGTGCATACATCCGCGGTACTTGAGCACCAAATTTCTCTCTGAATCTTTAATACCCAACTTTGTGCGTAGGGTACGGAAAAGATTCATAAATTCGTGCACATATTGATCCCTTTGTTGCTGTAACGTGGTCCATTAGATGTATTTTGTCCTCATAGCTCCCCATGGGGTAATATTTTTCCTTGATGCCATCTCAGAACAAATTCCAAGTGGGTGTGGCCAAGAACAGAGAGGGTTCCCCTTCGTCCTCTTGCTCACAGTAGGTTTCCCACCAGCCTTTGACATGGGGGGTGGCTTTGAGGAGTGAAAAAATAAACTTTTCTCGGTCATAGAAATCATGGACCGAGAAATACCCTTTCAGAAAATTTAACCATATATCTACGACTTCTGCATCTATTTTTCCTTCAAATATAGGAATGTCAAATTTTACCTATACCTTGAAGGGAGTCGCACCTCCAAAGTGGCTGTTGGATGCAAATGTTCTATAGGTGGGAAGTCATTGAAGGATCTAAGCAAAGTTATCCATCATCGCGTTCCTTTGTTTCTTGAGGGCCTCCTCGAGCAATATTTTGATAGGATCTCTTGCTCCCTCATCTTTCTTTTCTTCTACCATGGGATTTCGTTGGGGTTTACGAGGCTAATCTTGCAAGGGTTCAACCAGATCGAGCCCTAACTCCTTATACCCTAACCGCGTTGGGGACATGCAAAGAAAAACAAAGAAATAGAAGACTGCTCTGATACCACTGATCTAGATTTTTGCAGGAACACAACAGAATACAGAAAAAACCATGAACATAGAGATGCAATAGAAATAATTCTTCATTTCATTAATATCAAATAACAGAAATATGCTTATAGACATAATGGAAATAAAATAGCTAGGGTGTTGGTAGTGAATCTGTGAGAAGAGATGTGGCGGCTACAGACCTCTGAACTGTGTTACAATGAGGTTTGATGGCCTATTTAATATTGAGAAACAATGGAGAACTCTAAAAGTCCTAAAACCTAACCCTAGGAGATGAAACGCCAAAAATATGTGCCTCATTTGGGTAAATTGGTGTTTCAACTTCCTGGGGACGTAACTTTGGCATACTATCTCTGTTTGATGCAAATGATACATCGTTAGAAATATCTATCTGAGGAATAAAAAAGTTGCCACAAATATTATTTCTTAAATGGAATCACATTCATTAGAGGAACGATGCCCAAAAAACGTCGTTTAGGGCCTCAAAACGAGTTTGGAAGTTCAGGACTCGAAAAACTGCTAAAAATAGTAAGTTGTGCTGCAACTTAAAAACTGAAAGAACTGATGGTGCGGGTTCAAATGGAATAGGTGGGTGGCCACCAATATCCACCTGGATCATTAAGGCCACAAAATGGCTCGGAGAGTGGAGGACCCGAAAACCTGCTAAAAATAGTAAGTTGTGTTGAATGTGAAAAGCTACAAGAATTGATAGTGCTGGTCCAAATGGAATAGGTGGGTGGCCAACGATATCCACCTGGATCATTCCTTCCTCCTTAGGAAGAAATGGTCCCCATTGCGTTGAGATCCTCCACAATATGAGGCAAGTTCTATTGAACTGGGTATTAGATTTGTTGAAGATGTCATGAACCTGTGGGTGGACATGTTGGATGCGTTTAGTAAACTTGGTTTCTTTATCAGCCTCAGGAAGTACATGTGTGGATTTTGTAGGTGTATTTGCAGGATGTATGGCAACATTAGGCGGTGGTGCATTGGGAGTTAGATCAATGGAGTGCTTGTCCTGACAGTGTAGAGGAACCTCTGTGAGTGAGGAGAAAATGTCCTCATATTCCTCCATGAATTTTTCCATCTGCTGCAGTCGTGCAAGGGAGCCCTGTTTTGAGGTTGTGTCCATAATATTCTTCTTTCCCTATGAGTGAGTTGTAAGGAAAATAAATTTCCTGGTTTGGGAAACAATCTTACTACGTTGTTTTGCAGTAGTCAAAGAGATGACAAGAGGCAGTATTACCTCTGGTATCATGTACAAGTTATTTCCCAAAGTAATAACCACAACACGAGGCCTAGACTCATACATAGCATGTCACCTCCACAAGTATGGTTGGCCCAATAATACATTAGCTACATCAAGAGGAGCAACATCACACAATACCTCATCCATGAATGGCTTGATACTGTATGGAAGGCGACACTACTGGCGGATGCGGAGATCTCTCCCTGGGTGGAGCCACCCGATGGTATATGACTGTGGGTGTGCTATGGTCGGTAGGCCAAGATGCTTCATGACCTCTGCTAAAATGAGGCTCTTTTGGCTTCCGCTATCGACAAGAAATTGCAGCGGAGAACCCTTCACCCACATCTGCGAATGGAAGAGGCGCTCCCCCTCCTTTGGATCCTCTAGATCCTCCCTCTGGATCTTTGTGGTGGCAAAAATGGAACTAGGATCTGCATAAATGATCTACTTACCTTTGTCATTTTCTTTATTTGGTTCTGACTCAGGATCAGAAAAAGCATCTGATTCAGGTGCCTTTAGTTCGGCCACCAATGACTATTTGGCCCGACACTCTTTTGTGTTGTGACTGGGGCTATTATGAAATTCACACCACTTCCTTGTGTCCTTATTTGGATTTTTGGTGTTGTTCTGAGTTGCACCGCTTTGGCCTTGTCCCTTGTTCTTGAGTTCGGGGGCACCTTTTGGATTCGAGATCCAAAGTCTCACTTCTTCTGCTTAAATTTCTGCTCGATCTTGGTGGCATAGAGATATGCCATGCTAAGCGATGGAATGTCGAGGAACTCCATTTCCTCCTGAATGTGTTTGTGCAGATAGCCATGGTAATTGAGCACCAAATGTCTCTTTTAATCTTTAATAACCAACTTTTTTCATAGTGTATGAAACAGATTCGTCAGTTCGTGCACATCTTGATCCCTTTGTTGTCGCAGCGTGGTGCATTGGATGTGTTTGTCCTCATAGCTCCCCACGGGGTAATATTATTCCTTGATGCCATCTCAGAATGAATTTCAAGTGGGTGTGGCCGAGAACAAAGAGGGTTCCCCTTCGTCCTCTTGCTCATAGTAGGTTTCCCACCAGTCTTTGACATGGGGGGCGGCTTTGAGGAGCGCAAAAATAATCTTTTCTCGGTCAAAGAAATCATGGACCGAGAAATACCCTTCCAGCAAATTTAATCATCTATCTACAGTGTCTGCATCTATTTGGCCTTCAAATATAGGAATGTAAAAGTTTACCTATATCTTGGAGGGAGTAGAACCTCCAAAGTGGCTATTGGATGCAGATGCGCCCTAGGTGGGCAGTCGTTAAAGGATCTGAGAAAAAATATCCATCATCGCATTCCTTTGTTTCTTGAGGGCCTCCTCGATAAATATTTTGATAGGATCACTTGCTCCCTCATCTTTCTTCTCTTCCACCATGGGAGGTCTTCGAGGTTTACGAGGCTGATCTTGCAAGTGTTCAACCAGACCGAGCCCTAACTCCTTATACCCTGACCGCGTTGGGGACATGCAAAGAAAAACAAAGAAATAGAAGACCGCCCTGATACCACTGATCTAGATTTATGCAGGAACGCAATAGAATACAAAAATAACCATGAACATAGATATGTAGCAGGAATAATGCTTCATTTCATTAATATCAAATAATAGAAATATGCTTATAGACATAATGGAAATAAAATAGCTAGGGTACTAGTAGCGAATCTTTGAGAAGAGATGTGGCAGCTATAGACCTCTGAACTATGTTAGAATGAGGCTCGATGGCCTATTTATTATTGAGAAACAATGGACAACTCTAAACGTCCAAAAAACTAACCCTAGGAGATGAAGCGCCAAAACTATGGACCCCGTTTGGGTAAATTAGTGCTTCAAATTCCTAGGGATGTAACTTTGGAATACTATCTCCATTTAACACACATGATACATCATTGTAAAGATCTATCCAACGACTAAAACTGTTGCTAAAAATATAAATTCTAGAATGGAATCACATTTTCCAAAGGAACGATGCCCAAAAAATGTTGTTTAGGGCCTCAAAACGACTCCGAAAGTTCAGGACCTGAAAAACTGCTAAAAATATTAAGTTGTGCTGCAACTTAAAAACTGAAAGAACTGATGGTGGGGGTTCAAATGGAATAGGTGGGTGGCCACCAACATCCACCTGGATTATTAAGGCCCCAAAATGGCTCCAAGAGTGGAGGACCCGAAAACCTGCTAAAAATAGTAAGTTGTGCTGAATGTGAAAAGATGTAAGAATTGATGGTGCTGGTCCAAATGGAATAGGTGGGTGGCCACCGATATCCACATAGATCATTACTGCGGTTGAATCCTGATATTTCTAAACCATCTTACACTTACATGCCTTTATCTACCATTTACCCTATGGTGGAGTCTGAGACTTCATTACCATTTGTGTCAGCAGTCACGATTCCCATGATAGTGTTGTGACCTCTCAGCATGGCTATTCCCATTGCTCCATCCATGCCTCATACTTATTCATGGGGAATTACATCAATCTCATCTATGGCTCCCACTAGTTTCCTAAATATTTATGTACCCACACCATCCTCTTTGCTGAATATGGTACCTCAACCTAGTCAGCCAATAGGTCCAGGAATGTACATACCATCATTTTCCCAACCAACTATTCATATTCCTCAATTAGGCATTGTTACTTCCAGGAATCTGTGGGGGGGGATTGCCAATTTTCCCTAGTCAGCCTGTGGGAAATGTAAATTCTAGAATGACACAATTTTGGTATAGTTCACACTTTGGAGGGGCGCCATCTACTATTACTTTTACTAGAGGGGCTATTTTTCCTGGGGGTAACCTCACTACCAGTACCGTGTCTTACCCTAGTCATTCCCCTTATGTCAGTCCCACTGCAAAGTCGGGTTTTTGTTTTTACCCAAGGTACAACACCATTAGCAATCATGATTTTTTGGGTCCATTGCTCATTGAAGGTTCTTACCATGGGGGGAAACATCCATCTACGAGTTATACTGGCCCACAATAACTATTTTCCAAGGTGAACCATTTTCACCACCAACAAACGCATCCATATAATCCATTTATGGGGGGACTACAAAGTTGGGCAGGGGCTTCTCATTCCTAATACCCATTCAGTCAAATTCACAATCCATTTCTATCCTCTCTTTATTTACTGGATTTGAGTAAATTGACTATTGAACCCATTCTTCATGATCCCTAGTGGCTGCCTATGCCTGCCAAATTACCATCTGATATTCCAAAGTTCGAATGGAAGAATGGGTAGAATCCTTCCACCCATATCACCACCTACCATCTATGGTGCTCATCTAATTCATTAGTGGATGATTTTGTTAAACATCGCTTGTTCCAAAGAACGTTAACTAGGGATGCTTCCAAGTGGTACATCGAGTTAGACACTACATCCTATGGTGATTTTGCCTTGTTGGATCAAACTTTCCTGACGCATTTCCTGTTACCAAATCGGTATGAAATTGACTGTGAAATTTTTTCTAACTCTGAAAATGATGATTCCAAACTCATTTTTTATCATATTCATGAGTGGCGTCATCACAAGAGGTTGGTAAGAACCAAGTTACCCAATGAAATTCTTGTAAGTGGTTCATTAGATCACTCTGACAACAAATTGTGAAATATATGTCCTTTTCTCGAGCTATTAATGAGGAGCATGCTATTCTAGTTTCCCAATAGTTGGATCTCATATATTCATAGTTGGGTATGTTGTACAATTTTTTCCCAATGCCCATAGGCCTTCCATTGACCTACCTAAACCTATTCCTGGCTGAGATGATAATGGAATGATTGGGTCTCTTTCCAATCCCATGATACAACTTGATGCCCATCTTGGGCAATTTATTGTTACCTCTCAAGCCGTAGAAAGTACGTCTGGATCTACTAAAGCACTCCTTCCTGAGTAGTCCACTGATGTAATATTCTAAATTAAGAAAGACAACAATATTGATAACCAAACTAAAATGTACAAAAAATAATAATGCAAAATGCATGAGAAAATCATATATCCGTTAGATTGTGTATTATAGCAGCAAAATATACAGTGTGTTGAGGAAAAAATCACTCAAACTAGGAAAACAAGCCTCCAAAGCCCAAATATACTAGAATCCCAAATGATGTTGCAACATAGAAATTTCAAAATACATGACAATGTAGTCCCAGTGAGGGTTAATTCTACATGAAAATGGAAACAAGTGGATCTACTGATGTAATACTCAAAGGGAGTTAAAAATGGATATCTAGTCTCTCAAACATAATCCCAAGATAACCTGACAAGGGTTTCTTGAAAAACACAAGATGCAAAAAGTGCAGACTGCAACTCTATGGCTGAATCAAGCTGTATCACTGAAGCTCTATTGGAATATGGCTGAAATAAAATATATATGGCTGTAAATTCTCCTCCCTATCTTTCTGGAAAAAAGGTTGCTCCTTTCATTAGGAAACTAGCTCATAAACAGGGTTTTTCAACCCTCCACTGCAACACCCTGCAAAATAACATAGTTCCTCAAGGAAACTGCATTGTGGCTGAAGGTGACTGCTTGGCCCAATTCCAGATGCTGGAAATGAAGCTAAAAATAACCGTCCTAGATGGCCTCTCAATTCCTCCATGGTTGAGTATGGTATTCCCACCTAGAAATTCCCTTGTACTAAATAGTATTGAAAACTCAGCTAAACAGCTGAAGCATGCAAGAAGTCAAAAAAATAAAATATAAACAATATTTTGAATTCCTCTCATGGCTGCCATCCCTTTCTTTATATCCTTGGTGATCTTCCTCACCCTTGTCCCCACCCATTTATGATGCTACTTCTGTGCAAAGACTCCTCCTCCAAAACTGCGTTGTCCCCACTAGCTCTAGTCTCTCCTTTGGCAGCGCTATTGGTTTTGTCAAGCTTGACCCAGTATACATGAATTTCCCCCTTTCACACCCAAGGTGACTTTATTTTGACTATATAAATTGATCCACATCCATATTAGAGGTGGTTTATTCCTACTAAAGAGATTTAATGGTCTCCCTACCCCACTTATTCATCTAGACTATGAATAGAAGAAACATATAATATTCCAACTAGCTAAAAGCCAATTGGGAATATTATAGTCCTCCCCTCCCAAATTTTTCTTGCCCTCAAGAAATAGTAAAGAAGGATGTTGCAAAATCTTCTCTCCTTCCCAAGTGGCATCCTCATCAGGTAGATTCCTCCATCAAATCAGATACTCTCTAATCATCCTGCTCCTTAGTTGCCTCTCTTGAGTATCCAAGATAGCCTCTGGTTGTAAAAATATATGGCCCTCATCATCAATAGGTGGGAGATCCATGTGGGCAACCACATGTTTTCCAATGGCCTTCTTGAGGCAAGAGACATGAAAAATTTTATGGATGTTACTTCCAATAGGAGACTCCAACTCATATGCTACTTCCCAAAACACGACGGATCACCTTGTATGTCCCATAGAACTAAGGTTTAAGCTTTTCAGCCCGCTTCTCCTTAAGTGTAGACTATCTATATGGCTGAAGACGAAAATAGACCAAATCATCCACCTAAAACTGCCTTTCTATCTGACCACAGTTTGTATACAACTTCTGTTAGTTTTGTGTTGTAGCAATGTTGTCCTTGAGGGCCTGGAGTATATCCTGACTCTCCTGAATCCATTCCTTTTCTCTAGGAACCTTTCTTGCTCCAAACATCACATCAAAAAATTATAGAGAATCATACCCATATAGAGTTCAAAATGGGGTCATGCCAATGAACATATGAAAGGTTGTGTTGTAGCAATACTCCCCCAAATGGAGCTAGCGCAACCATGCTCTCTGCTACCCCAAAACATAGTTTCAAAAGTAGCCTTCCAACCACTTGTTTACTATCTTTTTTTTTCCATTGGTTTGTGGGTGATAGCTGGTACTTGGTGTCAACTCAGTACCCACTAACCAAAAATGCTCCTTCCAAAAGCCACCCATGAAGCAGCTATCCTGATCACTGACTATGGTTTTTGGAATACCATGGAGTCTAAATACATCTCTAAAGAATAGCTTGACTACCTGTGAAGCATTATACCATGCAAAAATAGCAATGAAATGTGAATACTTTGTTAGTCAATCAACAACTAAAAAGATACAATCCTTACCTTGAACCGTAGGTAGACAAGTAATGAAGTCCATGGAAATTCTTTCCCACTTTCCCTCCAGAATAGGGAGTGGTTGTAATAATCCTACAGGATGGTTGTGCTCCCCTTTGTTCTTTTGGAAAACTACACACTCCTTGATGTGTTGGATCATGTCCTCCTTGAGACCCTTCCATTAGAATCTCTCCTGAATAGCCTGATATGACTTGGTGAATCCTTGATGCCCAGCAAGTGGTGAATCATGTGATGCTTGCAAAATCTTCTTCTAGAGCTTAGAATCTCTAGCCAAGAAGACCTGATCTCAGTAATAGATGACCTCATCCATCACTATATACCTCTCATTGGTCACCTATCCATCTATGATATCACATGCAAAGAGGTCTTTCGAATATTCCACTAGCAACTCAGCCTTCCGATCTGTATCCATACTCATTAAGGACAACACTGCTGGCCTCTGAGATAGAGCATATACCACTACATTGATTTTCCCCTTGAAATATTCTATGTCAAAATCATATGCTTGGATCTTACTCACCCATTTATGCTGCTTCTGCTCAAGAAATAACTGAAGACTACTGTGATTATTCTTTACTCGGAATTTTTTACCCACCAAATATTGTCGAAACTTGGCTAAGGGATGCATAATAGTCAACATATCCTTATCATATATCCAATATAGTTTCTCATGTGGAAATAACTTCCGACTCTCAAAATCTATGGGGTGTCCCCCTTGCATCAACACTGCTCCAATTCCCTCTCCCAATGCATCACATTCCAACAAAAAGGGTTGGGTAAAATCTCATAGAGCCAATATCAGGAAGCTACTCATCACGTCCTTGAGCCTATCAAAATCTCTCTGCACTGTGGCTATCCAACTGAAAGCTCCCTTCTTAGTTAGATCTATAAGTGGTGATTCTAGCTGAGAGAACCCTTTAACAAACTTCCGGTAGTAGGTACAAATGCTTAAAAACCCTCAAATTTTTGTGACATTCTTTGGCTCGAGCCAATCTCTGATAGCACGGATCTTCTCTTCATGAACTCTCACCTCATCTACTCCAATAATGTGGCCCAAATAGACCATCTCTGTGAGCCCAAACTCCCACTTGGAGAGCTTAGCATAGAATTGTTGCTCTTCAAGGATGCGTAATACTGTCTCAATATGTTGTATATGCTCCTCCCATGTGTGGTTGTAAATAAGAATGTCATCAAAGAATACCAATACAAACTTCCTCAAGTGACCACGAAAAATGTGGTTCATGCAAGATTGGAATGTTGCCAAAGCATTGGTTAGCCCAAAATGCATCACCAAGAACTCAAAATGGCCATAGTGGCATCAAAATGTTGTCTTGGGGATGTCTTGATCCCTCACTCTAATTTGATGATATCCTGATCTCAAATAAATCTTGGAAGAATACTTGGACCCTTTTAGTTCATCCATAAATTCATCGATCCTAGGAATTGGGTACCTTTTCTTCATTGTCTTTTTGTTCAAGGCCCTATAGTCAATGCACATTCTCAATGTGCCATCCTTCCTCTTCACCAAAACCACTGAAGAGGAAAAAGGACTGATGTTAGGTCAAATGTGTTCTAAGGTCAAAAGCTCTTGAATGGCCTTTTCAATTTCATCTTGTAGGCTTTGGGATGCCTAAAGGGTGTGGTGATCACTACTTGGATCCCCTGCTCCAACTCAATAGTGTGCTCAAACCCTCGGTTAGGAGGTCTCCCGGGTGGAATATCTCCAAATACTGTAGAATACCGGTCCAAAATAGATTGTACATCCATATGTACTAGTGCATCCTTGCCCCCTGCTTCTGACCTATGTAGTTCTACAACCCACTCTATGTCCCCTCTGCGTAAATCAGCCTCCATTCTTTGTGCTGAGACAATATGGGGTGGATATGTGTGTATTCCTTTGATTTTTTTATGTTTACCACTCCCCTTCTCTGTCCATTCCATATCTAATGTTTCCCAGTCTATATTAACCTTCCCTAGGGTGATTAACCACTACACACCCAATATCACATTGGTGTCTGGAATATCAACCACAAAGAAGTGGCATGTCAATGTGTCGGTTCCCATAGTGATGGTTAATGCCGGAACATATTTTTCACATTGCATGGTTCTAGCCCCTAGAACCAAAACTGAGAAACCATCAAAACATTCTATGTGAATGCCCCTCCTCTGTACCAACTAAGTATTAATAAAGTTATGGGTAGCTTCACTATCTACCAATACCGATACTCTTTGTCCCAGAATAGTGCCTCTAACTCTTCATGTTGGATACTTGGGAACTCCCTGAAAAGTTGCAAGAGTCCCTCCCATTAGAGAAAATTCTCCCACTACATCTGCTATTGGTGGTGCACCTCCTGCTGCTACTACAGCGTTGGTTTCGTTCTCCTCATCAGAAAATATCTCAATACAATGTGTCTTCCCTGCAACACATTGGTGGTTTGGTACCCATGGCTCTAGACAAGTGAAACAAAGTTTCTTCTTCCTTAGATCTCCCCAGGCATTATCATCAAAGGATTTATTATCATGATCATCCTTTGTTTGAGATGATAACTTCTACTCAAAACGGGATTTTTCCTTGGGTAAATCATGCTATAGGTCTCTGGCCCTCTCCATAGCTTCTTAGAGCATAGTTAGTGTTAGAGTCGGTATAGTCATACCTCTGTCAGAGATCAAAAAATATTTGTTGCATTTCATTTTAGGTGTCTCATTCATCCAATCAGTTGCATCCCATTAGAAGCATAGATTATCTGGCGGAAGGGTCTTGTCTCTCATTTTCCCTCATGTCATGTATCTGCTGGTTTGTGTCTGATCATTAAAGTTCATCAAAATTCATCAAAGTCAATTTTATAGTCATTCATAGTCATGGATGGTATTTTGGTTAGCAAAGAGTCATTTCAGTCATTAGGTCTAGGTTTTTGTCTTCAAAAATGTCAAATAATGCCAGCAGGCACATAAGGATGTTTCTAATAAGTTTTCATTCCAAAATTTTCATCATCAATAATGCTGAGAATGATTCTTCTTCAAAACTCTGTTTTGAAGAAGAAATCGTCAAATTTATTTTTGTAATAAATGTAATTTCATCCTTTGTAATTTTTAAAGTTTTTCAATCATGAAGTACTTCAGGCACAGCCCTGGTCATCCTTTGCCAAAATCTAATACCAATCATCCCTGCAAAAAATAGACAAGTGTTTCATCATTTCAGTCAAAAATTCAGAATGGAAACAAAAGCAGAGTTTGTATTAAAAATGTGAAAGTGCCAAAATTGTAACATTACAAAGTGGGTTGGTCAAAATGAAAAATCAAAATTCATTGATATATGAGATATTTTCCACATCCAAACTTCATTTTCACGCCAAGGATAGGAGAGAAGCCGAGTTGAAGTTTGGAGGAGCGAAGACTGGGTTTTGGAGAACCGATTGTGTGTTGAATCTGTTGTGCGGCGCGTTGGGAGGTAGGCGCGACACATCGAGAGGTCGCAGCGCATAGAGCCAACCTCTATAGCATATTTTTGCACGCACGTGGTGCACTCACATGGCGCGACAAATTGGGTTTCATGTGCGGCGCACAGAGCCGACAGGAAAAATTTCACCTCTGCCCAAATAAAATTCAAATCGACATAGTCTTCTATGATCTAAGTAAGTGTGTGAGCCTTTGCCATTGCTATTAAATGGTGTTTGTTGTGATTTGAAGAGAAGAATATAAGAGTTGAATGGTAAAAATATAAACCCTACTCTCTTGTTTAAAATGGCTCTTATAGGGTTTAAAATTTGAGTTTTAAAGTTTGATCTTGGTGCCAATCCCCTACATTTTTCATTCTTTCCCATCACTGATATAT
This sequence comes from Pinus albicaulis, assembly GCA_034641835.2. NCBI lineage: Eukaryota > Viridiplantae > Streptophyta > Pinopsida > Pinales > Pinaceae > Pinus > Pinus albicaulis. Next base: position 881,458,465 of record CM076570.1, read on the forward strand.
AATCATTATAGTCCCTCCCGTATTCCCCTCCGTCCCAAAATCACTCATATCACTTGTTCCTAAATCCTATTTTCCCTAAACCCTACCATCTCCCATATCATTTTCAAAATTCCCAATTCACAAACACAGTCAATCCACATTGTAAAATTCACTTGACTGAATCACATTGTTACCACTGTACTATTTCCCACAGTCCACTATACCCACTGTCCCTTTTTTCCCATAGTCCCTTCCTACTTGGCATACATTTGGTAATTGCAGACAAAAGACACCAAACTCCTATTTTCACCTCATACAAATCAGCATACGCTTGGCATAAACTTGTGACACCATGACAGACATAGATTCATCATATGATCAAGACAATGATTCTACCACAGAGCTTCATGCACCGAGAAGGCCTTGAAAAGGAGGCAAACATGTGAGGGAGGAGCCCACCTCATTGACTCAGTTGGAGGCCTGCCCACTTGCCATGGTGTGTTTTTGAGAGCAGTCATGCTATTATTATTGTGAGAGGATTGCTCAGATTCATCATCATCAGGAGTTAGCCCCATTGTTTGTTTTACATTTGCGTGATGGTCATGTTACTCTCGCTAGTGTAAATTTCACCTTGACACCAGAAACCATTTCTCAGGCAATAGAAATACCAAATGTAGGTGAGGAGTGGAACAAGATACAGTAGGTGGGTAGAGTACATTACGAGCCATACATCAGGCCTGGCTATGTGAGGTAGCTCAGCAGGGTATTCCCATTCCGGTTCTTGAAGGAATCTTATGCACCATTGATGAGACTCATTATCAGGTACTTCAGTTGTGAGGGTCGGTTCTCACACCTTTATGCATACCACATCAGGCTATTGATGCATTTCACGAGAGTAAGGATGATGAATATTCCATATTTCATGTACCGAAACATAAAGAGGAAGACTCCAGAGCAGCAATACAACAACATTTATCATTATGCACTCATCAAGATGATTTTGGTACATCAGCTTGGATTGCAGGGCATTGCATGGGAAGATTTCATTTCCCGTGACTTCTTCACAGCCCCTCAGCCTCCTCTAGAGATTGTTCATGATGCAAGTGAGCCTTCACATCAGTTTGAAGGTCCCGAGACAGAGCCTATCATTGGTGTGCCAGTATTTGTTACTTGTCAGAGAGGCACGAGATCATTATTTGCAGCAGCCCGACGAGTAATATCTCCACCAGGGGTGGAAGGGGTCTCATTGCCGTCGTCATCAGCACAGGTACAGGATAGAGGAAAAAGGCCTATGCAGGAGGAAGGCCCTTCAGGATGTCAGGATACTGATTTTACATTGATTGATGTGGACGTGAGCTCTCCAAACTAAAAACTGAGAGAGATCATTCAGGAGCAGAAAATTGAGATCAGCACATTGATCGACAAGTTGCAGAGAGCTCAATGGATCATAAAATATCTGGAGGAGTGCAACAAGAAGCTGGAGGACTAGCAGACACTCATGGAGTTGCAAAACATCCGCGAGAACCGGCAAGCTACCCGAAGAAGCCCATCCGAGATGACACCTATCGAGCGATAGATTGAGGCCGATAGAGAGACATGGCTGGAGAGAGTCAACATGCATCTTGAAAAGATGTTGGAGAAAGAAAAAAAATAGAAGAACATGCTCCGACACATGAAGAACCACTATTGGGCATGCACACATGTCTGCAAAGCGAAAATCAAGATCCTAAAAGCGAGGCTGAGGAGGGCACTGAGGTGGCGTAAAAGGCATGATAGGCTCCAAATATTGGCTTCTTTGGCTGAGCATGGTACTTTATGAGGGACCTTCAATCCAAATTTCAAGGAATTTGAAGAAATTTTTGTCATTTTTGAATTTTTTAGTCGCAAAACAGGTTTTTCTGCCCAACACGTAGTGCCACCTTGCGCGCGCTTACGATTGGGAGATCTTACAGAGGAAAAATTGCTATTTATGGATTTTTTATGAAAATTTATGCATGCTCAGGAATGGCCTAAGAATTTCATCAAGTTCTGGGTAGCCTAAAGGGTCAAAAACACCTTGAAAATGGCCTTTCTGCCACTTTTTGCACACACAGGAACCAGTCTTGGAAGATTGAACTTTTGGAGGGGAAAATGGACACAAAATCTGGAAATTATACTTGGGTTGGAAAGTAGATAGGCAGGGCTTTCCAACGAGCTATCATGAGCTCAATTTGGACTTCAGGAAGGGCCTCAAAATCAGCTCCAAAGTTGTGCTACGCATAGAGATTTTTGGCCTATTTTTCACTCCACAACTCAGAATTTCGACTAGTTTTGGCCAGTTTCACTTTTTCATGTAACTATTGATCTAATTTGATGTAATTTCATGTCCTTGATGTAATTTTGGCACATTTTTACTTGTTCTAGAAGATTCATTCACCAAAAGGTGAAATGTGAGTGAATGGATCAGTTTCCTAGCATATAGGGGCAAGTTGTTTAATGGCCTAATTTCTAGTTCCTAGTTTATATATGGTTGAAACGGCTCCTAGAATGATGAGCTCAACCCCTAGAGGCATGGGAATGGGTTATTATTGTCTATATTATGTATTTTCTTAGACATTTTCAGGGTTGGACTTTTGGGATTGCATAGCACTTCATTGTACATTCATTCTACAATTTTGGCAAAGGAATAGACCAGGGTTTGCAGCCCTCTTTGGGATCCTTGTGGCTCTGTGTTTTGATGGTGTTTTCCTCTATGTATCTGTAAGTTCACTTATTTTTATGTGTACCATTTTCATTCTTCTTTCTTCTTAAACTGAACAAACAAGTTATAAAGGTAGAATTCATTGGTTTGCATTACTCTGCCTTCATTTTTGTTTAGCTTTTCATGTTTTCATCTGTTTGAGGAGGACTCTTGAGACCCTCTTGCCCTCTTAAACTTCTCACCGGTTTGATCCATCCATCCACTCAAGCTAAAGCATCAAAACTATTGCCTATCTTGCCCCAATCAGAATTCTGCAAAAACTAGGCCTAATCCCTGCACCCAAAACTGCCTTTCCCTTGATCCAACAAAAAACCCCAAAAACACAATCAAAATCCTTCACTTATATACCTAGCCTAAAATTAGCTTTCATTTCAGTCATCTCAAGCCCTATTTATTACTTTTCACTGAGATTTACTTGGAGAGAGCCCTCTCCTGTTCTGGTAGGGATAGCTACTAGACTGAGCGTGGTTTGATGTTACCCTGAACTTTTCCTTCCTTCAGCCTGAGGTAGATTTAGGAAATAACATAGTGGCGACTCCACTGGGGAAGAATATGGTTTGATTTTTGGTGTTACTTGTTTTATAAGCTACAGACGGAGCCTGAAGTTATGCTAGGTAGCCTTCGAAACGCTTTTTCTTTGCATTAGTGCAAGTAGATAAACGCTGCTTCAGTCAATCTCCGGTCTAGCTTGTGAACGTGACACTTGACTTGTGAATTACCCCAGTATATCAGATCATTCTGGACTTTTGGGTGATGATTCTAGAATTTGATAGGCTGAACAAGCTAGTTTTGTCACTTTGATCTTGGAAATTAATCCAACACACTGGCTTCCAGAAGACATACAAGAGAAAATTTGTATCCCGATCCACCTCCAGTGTATGAGAACCCCAATCTGATTTCAAGAATCCTTCGTCGAGAAATTCTCATGATCCCTCTTTTCAAATCTCATTCATGCCCTACTGTATTTGAATTCCTTGAAGATATTGAGTTTGATGATCAATTTGAGTTGTCGTTGTTTGAAACTAAATCTTAAAGTGCTATTGGTTCTACTGTCATAAATCTCAAGTTTATCAAGTATCTTGAGATTGAACAAGCTAATGGATCCATTGATAGTTACATTTTGAACATTCAAAACTCTATTGTGGCAACAAATATTCCTGAGTTTATCGAATATGCTTCTGAAACTCTTGGTCCATCAGTAGTTACTTCTGATTCACAAGTTCATACCCAGCCTCCTTTCATTCTTACTATTCCCATGCAACCATATAATTCTGAGCAACAATCTGCAGTAGTTTCTCCTCCATCCACACCACATACACCTCATACATCTACTGTTCCTACTCCTCCTGTTTCTCCAAGACAGATTATAAATCCACCAAGAGCAATGGCTGCTAGATTCGCACACCTTGTCTTGCCTCCAAACTTGGATTCTATGCCCACTGATTATCAAAGTAAGATCCCATTGTTTGATGGTACTCCTCAGAGTGTTCCTGCTCAGCAACATATTGATATAATGGCATACTTCTTTGATCTTCATGAAATCGACGAAGAAAATGTGACTATGAGATTGTTTGTGCAAAATTTTGGAGGTGAGGTACGTAAGTGGTTCAAAGCTTTGCAGCCTAGAAGTATTGCTACATTGGCCGAGCTTCAGAGACAGTTTTTGGATCGATGGGAAATAAATAAAGATCCTCTTCAAATCACTTCTGAATATACTAAGATCAAGCGCAATGCTGGTGAGTCCATCCAAGACTATATTATTAGATTTAATGTGGTTTATAATGCAATTCCTGATGATTTGAGGCCATCTAAGAAGTCGGCTTTGCTTAAGTTTCCTGATGGTCTTGATCCAGACATGGCCTATTCATTACGAGAAAGAGATCCGCCCACTTTGGAGGATATGCAGAAAATTGCGGTGAGTGTGGAAGTGAATTTGAATGACAAGAGAGCTAGATTGAAAGCAGAGAAGAAAGTCATGATAAAGGAAGAAGCTTCTACTTCAGATCAACTACTTCGGAAAGTGGAAAAGATGTTTGAAAGAATGAAACTTGATAAGCCTGAACAGCAGATCAGAAATCCCAGCTTTCATGGATAGCAACAACCTCAATTCAAGATCAAACAATGAGAGCAGCGAGCACAAGAACCATTGCCACAGCAGCAGGTAAAAAATCCTTTACAACATAATTTCATTGGTCCCGAATCAGATGATGAAGACAATGTAATTGGAGAAGAAAATCACTTTTTTACACCTGATGACATGCCAACCTTTTTCACTGAAGATGAGGAGTATGAAAAAAGTCCAACTGAACAAAGTGATGAGGATTTTATCTTGGCAAATGAGACAACTCTTGAAGAAGAGTCGGACGAGTATCAGAGAGGTTATATGGATGCTTTGCCTGCCCAGCAGAAACAATATTCACTTAGAAATAGAGATGTGCCTATCAACCCAATCCAAAAGAGAAAATAAGTTTCAGCACCAAAGAATGATACACCCATTGCACAAAAGAAGGGAAAAGATGCAGCTGACCCTACTACAAGCAATACTCCATCAGCAAGTGAAAGATCAAATCAGCCAATTGTATCGAGGGAGAAAGCTAAAAAGAAGGATGCTCTAGCCAAAGAGGTAGAAAATACTTCAGCTTTTAGCTTAGAGAGTGAGATTGCTAATTTGAAAGTTTCCATTCCTTTGACTGAGTTAATGAAAAATAGCAGCTACAAGGGTCGAGTATCTAAAATTATGAATTTCGATCCAATGTCTGATATGCTGAATGTGGAAGATGATCAACCTGAGTTGATCTTTGGTCCAGCATTGGATGGTGAGTCCCCCGATAGCGATGTGCCGCCTTTTTATATCAGCCTTAGATTGCATGATTTTGTGTTACATAATGCCATGTTTGATTCTGGAGCTTCTCACAATCTCATGCCGAAGGCGATTATGGAGAAATTGGGATTGGAAATCACTCAGAAATATCATGATCTGTATTCTTTTGATTCTAGCAGAGTAAGATGCATTGGGATTATTAAGGATTTGGTGGTAAGTTTAGATCAGATTCCGGCGAAGAATTTTTTGATGGACGTGGTTGTGGAAGACATTCCTCCAAGATTTGGCATGCTTCTTTCCAGATCTTGGGGAGCAAAATTGAAGGGAAAAATGCAGCTTGATTTCTCCTATGCTACCATTCCTGTGTTCAGTCAGATGAGAAGATTATATCGGGAACAGAAGATGAAGTATATGATCACCAGTAAGGAGAAACCGGTAAATCATCCGATTAATTATGTACATACAGATTTAGAGTCTTTTGTTTTGTATTCAGATAGTTTCAATGATGTAGATAGTCAGTTAGTTGAAGCAGAGGACATTCCAAAGATTACAGAAAATTTCAGAGAAGTTTTGATTAAAGAGAGACAAGAACTTGAGAGTTCTGCTGAGAAATTAGCCTCCCAAAAGCAGCAGAAAGTTGAAGGACAACAAGTAGAAATAACAGAGCAAACGAAATTTCACCACTTGGAAGAAGATGAAGAAGGTTTCTGGACTATGGATTTCGATGGTGCAGTTGGGAGTGATGGTGCCGGAATCGGTATTTGGGTACATAGTCCTTTTTCCACCCCAAATAAGGTACCTAGTAATGTGAGAGTTTGTTCTTACAAGTTAGCATTTGATTGTTCGAATAATGAGGCAGAATACGAAGCCTTGATTGCTGGTCTGAAAATACTTAGGAAGTTGAATGCTAAGAGAATTGCAGTCTATGGCGACTCCAAGTTGGTCATTAAGCAAGTGAAAGGTGAGTATCAAGCCAAGCATCCTCGAATGCGGGCTTATCAAAATGCTGTTCTTGATATATTGAATTTATTTTCAGACTATACTTTGACTTGTATCGCTCGCATTCAGAATGGTATTGTGGATGCTCTTGCTAAGGAAGCTAGTAATTTTAAGATCCCAATGAACTCAAGTAATAAGTTCGAAATCCATGTGAAACATCATCCAACAATCTCGGATAATCAAATATTTTGGAAAGTATTCCAAGATGATGATGAGATTGATGAATTTCTGTAGAACAAAGGTAAATTCAAAGACACCTCAATTGACATGGAGTATGATGATGGTGAAGCTGATGTGCAAATAAATCAGATGGAAGTGTTCCAGCTGAAAGATAATGTCATTCCTAAGGGTTTGATACCTTTAGAAGAGCTCTTTGATCAATATGACGTAGCTAGAAAGCCAACCTTGTGGCCAACTGAAAAGGGAGTTGAAGACGTGAACATTGGAACAGCTGAAAATCCAAAGATGGTGAAGTTGTCCAAAGCATTGCCACCAGAGGTAAAAGAAAAATATGTGAGTTTGTTGTCTTCTTTTTCTGATGCTTTTGCCTGGGACTATTCATATTTAAAGACGTATGATACCAATATAATTCGGCACACCATTCCTATTAAGCCAAATCAGAAGCCCTTCAGGAAGAAGTTGAGAAGGATAAATTCGAAGTTGTTGCCCTCGATTGAAAAGGAGGTGAATCGATTATACAAGGCTGGTATCATTGTTCCTATAAGATTTTCAGATTGGATTTCCAATTTGGTGCCAGTTTGCAAAAAGACAGGTGAGATTCGTTTGTGTATTGATTTTCGGAATTTGAACAAGGTTTCTTTGAAAGACAATTATCCACTGCCCAAAAGGATCATATATTGCAGCGAGTATTTGGAGCATGTCGTATGTCACTACTCGATGGTTATTCCGGGTATAACCAAATTTTGGTCCATGAGGATGATAGAGACAAAATTGCGTTCACCACTCCATGGGGTACTTTCCATTATGCCAAAATGCCTTTCGGTTTAAAGAATTTTGGTGCGACATTTCAGCGTGCAATGGATATGGCATTTGCGAATGAGAAAGATGTTTTCTTAGTTGTGTATCTTGATGATTTGACAGTGTTTTCCAATTCTGATGAAGAACATCTTTACCATTTGAAAATTGTTTTTCAGTGATGTAGAAAGTACGGTGTGTCACTTAATCCGAAGAAGAGTTTGTTTGCCATGGATGAGGGAAAAATCCTTGGTCACATTATCTCAAAAGATGGCATCTGTATTGACCCAGCTCGAGTTGAAGCAATTCAGAAAATTGATCTTCCCCGAAATAAGAAGGAGATTCAGTCTTTTAATGGTAAGATGAATTTTTTACACCGCTTTGTGCCTAACCTTGCTGAACATCTAAGGGAGATTACAGACATGCTTAAGAAGGATAGTGTAGTAAAGTGGAGTGAAGAGGCGGTAAAGTCTTTCAATCTAGTGAAGTTGGTTCTTTCATCAGCTCCGGTTTTGATCAGCCCGGATTACACTCAGGATTTTATTTTGTTCTCTTTTGCTTCAGAGCATACTATGGCAGCAGTATTAATGCAGAAAAGAGATGGACATGAAAAACCAATTTATTTTTTCAGCTGTACCATAAGAGACACAACCCTGAAATATAACATAATTGAAAAGCAAGCTCTCGCTCTTGTGAAGGCATTGAAATATTTTCGAGTATATATTTTTCATTCTCATATTATTGCTTATGTTCCTAACGCTGCTGTAAAGGATGTTCTAGTGCAAACAAATCCAGAAGGGAGACGGGGCAGATGGATTGCTGCCTTGTTGGAGTATGATGTGGAGATAAAGCCCACAAAGCTTATCAAAGGACAAGTGCTGGAAAAGTTAATGGCTGAATCAAATTTGCATGCTTTGGACATCAATCTTAATGCTGCTATGTCTGAAGAAAATGAGGAAAGTTCATCAGTTCAGGTATCAGAAATTTTTCTGACATCTCCTTGGTATTCAAACATTGTATATGTGCTTCAAAATTTGTCACCACCACCCGGCATGGCTAGAAACAAAAGTAGAACTCTGAAATTAAAGGCCGATAAGTTTTTTGTTTTGAATAATTCGCTTTATTGGAAAGATCCCGGTGGTGTGTTGTTGAATTTTTTGGTGGAAGAAGAAGCAAAGCGGGTTATGGAGGATTTTCACAAAGGAGATTGTGGTGGTCACCTGTTTTGGAAAACAACAGCCAATAAGATTTTGAGAGCGGTATATTATTGGCCGACATTGTTTGCTGATGTGTACAAGACTATCAAAAGCTGTCATGAGTGTCAGATTTTTTAAGGAAGACAGAAATTACAGCCTTTGCCGCTTAAGCCCATTAAGGTGAGTGCTCTGTTTTAGCAGTGGGGTTTGGATTTCATTGGCGAAATTCATCCTGCATCTTCAGGACAACATAGATGGATCCTAACAGCGACAGATTATTTCATAAAATGGATTGAAGCAATCCCCACTAGGCAAGCTACGGATTCGGTAATAATTTCCTTTCTTGAGAGTAACATTTTGTCTTGTTTTGGTTGCCCGAATAAGTTGATCACTGAAAACGCAGTAGCTTTCAAATAAAAAAAGATGATTGAGTTTTGTGACAAGTATAAAATCATTTTGGGACATTCAACCACCTATCATCTGCAAGGCAGCGGATTGGCGGAATCTTCTAACAAATATTTAGTCAACATCATTAAAAATTTGCTGGAAATAAACAAGAAGAGTTGGCATAAGAAGCTGGTCAATGCATTATGGGCTGATCGGGTGAGTCAGAAGAAATCCATTGGTATGTCCCCCTTTGATTTGGTTTATAGAGTTGATACAGTGTTCCCTACCTCTCTCGTGGTCTTGGTGGTAAAAATTCTAAAGGAAGCTGGCAGTGAAGAAGATCATATGCAGAGATGAATAAATCAAATGATCCATTTGCAGCAGACGAGGGAAGAAGCTTTTCAAAACACATTCAAGCTGCAGGAGAGAATCAAGAATATCTACAACAGGAAAGAAAAGGCAGACAAATTCCAACTGGAAGAAGTGGTGCTGAAATGGGATGCCAAAAATGAGGATAAAGGTAAGTACGGTAAGTTAAAAAATCTATGGAAAGGACCCTTCAAAATTGCAGCATATCGAGGTCAGAACGCTTTTCTTCTGAAGGAGATGAACGGGGAAGATTGTCCAGGAGGGCTGGTCAATGGTCGGTTGCTCAAGCGGTACCATTTCTAAGATGTTTTCTGCTGATCACATTGTCATTGTACATACCATTTATTTCAATTTCATCACAAGTGTGCACTGTGATATTTTCTTCAGTTTGGGGCCCGAGGTGAAGGCTATAATTCTGAAGGTGGATTGCAGTTTTGGTGTGAGTTTTTCAAGTCATATTTTTCAGTCACTTCAGTGTCAAAGTTGAGTCGGTTTGAGTCAAATTTTCAGTCAAATAAATTGAGTCAAAAGTCTTGTGTGGATTTTTTGAAATAATGGACTCCATAGCCCAATGGACGAAGGCACTGCCTACTCTTCCAAAAATCTGTAGTTCTTGGCACCTCCAAGGAGCTACCATCCCCATTAGGGCCAATGTTATAGTCGGTATAGTCATACCTCCGTCAGAGATCAAAAACTCTTTGTTGCATTTCATTTTAGGTTTCTCATTCATCCAATCAGTTGCATTCCATTAGAAGCATAGATTATCTGACGAAAGTGTCTTGTCTCTCATTTTCCCTCATGTCATGTATCTGTTGGTTTGTGTCTGATCATTAAAGTTCATCAAAATTCATCAAAGCCAATTTTACAGTCATTCATAGTCATGGATGGTATTTTGGTCAACAAAGAGTCATTTCAGTCATTAGGTCTAGGGTTTCGTCTTCAAAAATGTCAAATAATGCCAGCAGGCACATGAGGATGTTTCTAATAAGTTTTCATTCCAAAATTTTCATCATCAATAATACTGAGAATGATTCTTCTTCAAAACTCTGTTTTGAAGAAGAAATCGTCAAATTTATTTTTGTAATAAATGTAATTTCATCCTTTGTAATTTTTAAAGTTTTTCAGTCATGAAGTACTTCAGGCACAGCCCTGGTCATCCTTTTCCGAAATCCAATGCCAATCATCCCTACAAAAAATAGACAAGTGTTTCATCATTTCAGTCAGAATGGAAACAAAAGCAGAGTTTGTATTAAAAATGTGAAAGTGCGAAAATTGTAACATTACAAAGTGGGTTGATCAAAATGAAAAATCAAAATGCATTGATATATGAGATATTTTCCACTTCCAAACTTCATTTGCACGCCAAGGATAGGAGAGAAGCCGAGTTGAAGTTTGGAGGAGCGAAGACAAGGTTTTGGAGAACCGATTGTGTGTTGAATCTGCTGCGCGACGCGTTGGGAGGTAGGCATGACGCACCGAGAGGTTGCGGCGCATAGAGCCAACCTCTACAGTGTATTTTTGCACGTGCGCAGCGCACTCACACGGCACGGCACATTGGGTTTTGTGCGCGGCGCACAGAGCTGACAGGAAAAATTTCAGCTCTGCCCGAATAAAATTCAAATCGACTTAGTCTTCTATGATCCAAGTAAGTGTGCGAGCCTTTGCCATTGCTATTAAACGGTGTTTGCTGTGATTTGAAGAGAAGAATATAAGAGTTGAATGGTAAAAATATAAACCCTACTCTATTTTTAAAAATGGCTCTTATAGGGTTTAAAATTTGAGTTTTAAAGTTTGATCTTGGTGCCAATCCCCTACATTGTTCATTCTTTCCCATCACTGATATATAATCATTATAGTGCCTCCCCTATTCCCCTCTGTCCCAAAATCACTCATATCACTTTTTCCTAAATCCTATTTTCCCTAAACCCTACCATCTCCCATATCATTTTCAAAATTCCCAATTCAAAAACACAGTCAACCCACATTGTAAAATTCACTTGACTGAATCGCATTGTTACCACTATACTATTTCCCACAGTCCACTATACCCACTATCCCTTTTTTCCCACAGTCCCTTCCTACTTGGCATACATTTGGTAATTGTAGACAAAAGACACCAAAGTCCTATTTTCACCTCATACAGATCAGGATACACTTGGCATAAACTTGTGACACCATGACGGACACAGATTCATCATATGAGCAAGACAATGATTCTACCACAGAGCTTCATGCACCGAGAAGGCCTCGAAAAGGAGGCAAACATGTGAGGGAGGAGCCCACCTAATTGACTCAGTTGGAGGCCTACCCACTTGCCATGGTGTGTTTCCGAGAGCAGTCATGCTATCAGTATTGTGAGAGGATTGCTCAGATTCAGCATCATCAGGAGTTAGCTCGGTTGTTTGTTTTACATTTGCATGATGGTCATGTTACTCTCACTGGTGTAAATTTCACCTTGACACCAGAAACCATTTCTCAGGCCACAGAAATACCAAATGTAGGTGAGGATTGGAACAAGAGACAACAGGTGGATAGAGTACATTACAAGCCATACATCAGGCCTAGCTATGTGAGGTAGCTCAATAGGGTATTCCCATTCCGGTTCTTGAAGGAATCCTATGCACCATTGATGAGACTCATTATCAGGTACTTTAGTTCTCAGGGCCGGTTCTCACGCCTTTATGCATACCACATCAGACTATTGATGCATTTCACGAGAGTAAGGATGATGAATATTCCATATTTCATGTACCTAAACATAGAGAGGATGACTACTCTTGTGCAGAAGAAGACTCCAGAGCAGCAGTACAACAACATCTATCATTATGTGCTTATGAAGATGATTGTGGTACATCAGCTTGGATTTTAGGGCATTGCATGGGAAGATTTCATTTCCCATGACTTCTTCACAGCCCCTCAGCCTCCTCCAGAAATTGTTCATGATGCAGGTGAGCCTTCACATCAGTTTGAAGGTCCCGAGACAGAGCCTATCATTGGTGTGCCAATATTTGTTACTTATTAGAGAGGCACGGGATCATTATTTGCAGCAGCCCGACGAGTACTACCTCCACCTGGGGTGGAAGGGGTCTCGTTGCCATCGTCATCATCGCAGGTACAAGACAGAGGAAAGAGGCCTATGCAGAAGGAAGGCCCTTCAGGAGGTTAGGATACTGATTTTACATTGTTTGATGTGGACGTGAGCTCTCCAAACTCAAAACTGAGAGAGATCATTCAGGAGCAGAAAAATGAGATCAACACATTGACCGATAAGTTGCAGAGAGATAAATGGATCATAAACTATCTGGAGGAGCACAACAAGTATCTGGAGGATCAACAGACACTCATGGAGTTGCAAAACATCCGTGAGAATTGGCAAGCTGCCCGAAGAAGCCCATCCGAGATGACACCTATCGAGCAAGAGATTGAGGCCGATAGAGAGACGTGGCTGGAGAGAGTCAACATGCATCTTGAAAATATGTTGGAGAAAGCAAATAAAGAGAAGAACATGCTTCGACACATGAAGAACCATTATTGGGCACGCACACATGTCTGCAAAGCAAAAATCAAGATCCTGAAAGAGAGGCTGAGGAGGGCACTGAGGTGGCATAAAAGGCATGATAGGCTCCAAATCATGGCTGAGCATGGTACTTGATGAGGGACCTTCAGTCCAAATTTCAAGGAATGTGGAGAAACTTTTGTCATTTTTGAATTTTTTTGGTCGCAAAACAGGTTTTTCTGCCTGACGCGTAGCGCCACCTTGCGTGCGCTTACGACTGGGAGATATTCTAGAGGAAAAATTGGTATTTCTGGATTTTTTATGAAAATTTATGCATGCTCAGGAATTTCCTAAGAATTTCATCAAGTTCTGGGTAGCCTAAAGGGTCAAAAACACCTTGAAAATGGCCTTTCTGCCAATTTTTGCACACACAGGAACCAGTCTTGGGAGATTGAACGTTTGGAGGGTAAAATGGACACCAAATCTAGAAATTCCACTTGGGTTGGAAAGTAGACAGGTAGGGATTTCTAACGAGCTATCATGAGATCAATGTGGACTTTAGGAAGGGCCTAAAAATCAGCTCAAAAGTTGTGCTACACATAGAGATTTTGGGCACGGGACATAGAGATTTTTGGCCTATTTTTCACTCCACAGCTCAGAATTTCTACTAGTTTTGGCCAGTTTCACTTTTTCATGTAACTATTGATCTAATTTGATGTAATTTAATGTCCATGATGTAATTTTGGCACATTTTTACTTGTTCTAGAATATTCATTCACCAAAAGGTGAAATGTGAGTGAATGGATCAGTTTCCTAGCATATAGAGGCAAGTTGTTTCATGGCCTAATTTCTAGTTCCTAGTTTAGATATGGTTGAAACAGCTCCTAGAATGATGAGCTCAACCCCTAGAGGCATGGGAATGGGTTAGGATTGTCTATATTATGTATTTTCTTAGACATTTTCAGGGTTGGACTTTTGGGATTGCATAGCACTTCATTGTACATTCATTCTGCAATTTTGGCAAAGGAATAGACGAGGGTTTGCAGCCCTCTTTGGGATCCTTGTGGCTCTGTGTTTTGATGGTGTTTTCCTCTATGTATCTGTAATTTCAATGATGTTTATGTGTACCATTTCCATTCTTCTTTCTTCTTAAACTGAACAAACAAGTTATAAAGGTAGAATTCATTGGTTTGCATTGCTCTGCCTTCATTTTTGTTTAGTTTTTCATGTTTTCATATGTTTGAGGAGGAATCTTGAGACCCTCCTTCCCTCTTCAACTTCTCACTGGTCTGATCCATCCATCCACTCAAGCTAAAGCATCAAAACTATTTCCTACCTTGCCCCAATCCGAATTCTGCAAAAACTAGGCCTAATCCCTGCACCCAAAACTGTCTTTCCCTTTTTTCCAACAAAAACCCCAAAAAAAATAATAAAACTCATTCACTTATATACCTAGCCTAAAATTAGCTTTCATTTCAGTCATCTCATGCCCTATTGATTACTTTCCGCTGAGATTGACCCGGAGAGAGCCCTCTCCTTTTCTGGTAGGGATAGCTACCAGACTCAGCGTGGTTTGATGTTACCCTGAACTCTGCCTTCCTTCAGCCTGAGGTAGATTTAGGCAATAACAGATCATATATAAATCAATTTCTTTCTTTATATCGTACAATAGTGTAACTGATATTTCAAACAGAAACAATTATTTTCATACATAATTCATGAAAGCTGAAATTATCACTAATGTTTAAAATAGAATTTAGCATACATGATAATAGTACTAGATGTATATTGTCCTGTTCATTTGATCAGCAATAATAGGCCACAATCAATCCTTCTATTAATGAGTATTTCAAGGAATAAAAAAGTGCATCAAACGTGATCAACAAAATGATGTATAACTGAAAAGGCCATGTTCCATTATTTCATAGAGGCATCTACAAACTTAGAATAAATAATTCTTTGTAAATGTTCTCAATAAAATTCTGGACCCTTCTCTAAATGCATGAGAAGGGTTTAAATACTACATTAACTACTTACAAAAATATATTATACAAAATATCTTATGAGGTGGTTTCAAAAAACCTTCCTAATTCCCAGTGCCTATTTGCTAAAATTGAAATTATTGAAAACAAACTAACTTATAATCATGCTTGATGATAGATTACTGCTAGCTCTGCTTTTCTACTCACAAATATCCAACATCGAATGAACCTGTGCAGGCTTCCTGAACTGTGTCTTCATTTTCCCAGAAAATATAGCATCCTATAAAAGTGGCTACATTTTCTGTATGGAATCTAGAGAGCAACTTAATGTCATTACTTGACTATGCGGTTTAACCAGTAATTGCCAGCATGATTCCCAATCAGTCTTCTTCAGCTCTGCTAGCATTTCTTCTCGGAGTTGACGTGTGTTTTTCCAACTTTGTTCTAAATTTCTGATATGAAGAATTGATTTGTGATTTTCCTTCTTTAATCAAACCAGAGCTATGCAACACGTGGTTAATCATTTGACTATACTCTTTGATATACCTGTTGCTCTAGCTATGGCCAACTCTACCTATTTTACCTATGAATCCCAGTCAGTAAAAAGGATATCTTTGAAAGTTTCTTTGATATTTGGGAGATTTGATTTTCTCCCTTCCTCTGAATCCTACCATTAAATATAATCATAAATTTTAGTATTGAGTTCATTAAACTCAATTATTTGGTCAATGACTGTATTGGTCATTTTTTCACTGATTTCCAAGTGTGGGATTATATTTGAAGTCTGTAAGATAAACAAGTTTTGTTGTTTTGAGAGTAAGGAATTCAATGCCAGTGCTTCTTTTACGAATTCCTCTGCGGTAGAAATACCTTCATATTTTGTAAGCTCTTCTCTCAATTCTTTAATAAATGTGTTTTTGCTAGATAAGTCGTTTTCATAACTTATCTTAAGAATTTCCATATCTTGCTTAAATTTGAGTAGTTGCTTCTCTACCTTCTGATTCAGACTACTCCCTTCTTCATCCAATTGATGCTATAGCTACATGATATTATCATCTTTTTCTTGAACCAAAATCGATACTTCGACTGCCTTATCCACCATTGCAGTAGTATATGTTCCAGCAAATTGTGATAGCCGAGTCAGATTTTCAATTAGATTTGAAGGAGTGTCTTTCCATACAACTTCCATTACTTCATTTCCTGGACACATTTAAATCCTTCTCCTTTTTCTTTGTTTACTTACTACAGATTTACGGAGAGGGCTATAGAATACATCCAGTGGAGGGATATCAATTACCTTCAGAACAATTTCATCAGTTGGAAATACAGGAATGACTTTTGTATCTTGGGAGGTTATCTTAGGACTTTCAATGATTTCTTTTGCTGAAACTGTTTGTCCCTTTGGAGTATGAAATTATGTATGTTTTTGTGAAGATGATACCTTTGGGGTATTTATCAATGTGTTGCTAACTGGAGTCTAGATTTTATCTAGTTCACTCTGAATTTGTGAATCTGTTTGTTCTGTCCTGATTTCTTTTCTTTCTTCAGTCGTATAACTGGTAACTAAGACATTTTGAGGGATACGTCTCAGTATTTGTTCTCTTTACTCGTTGAATCTCTGTATTTCTTCTGGATTTAGGTTGAATTTGACAAAATTTTTGACTTCTTCAAAAGTCCCAACTGATTGAAAAATGTCTTCTAATCTATCATCAGTGTGTAAGATAGGTTTGAATTTAACTAACTGAGTAAACTTGTTAGCGATGTTCTCTGGGTCGAACTGCCTTGTGGGAAAAATAGGGAGCTTCAAAAGCTCAATATTTTGTCATTATTTTAATGCATGATTGAAATTACTGAGGTTGAATACACCACATTGAATTGGAAAACTTGAACACAAGGATTTTTTACCATCATTCAAAGATTTGGTGAGTCCATTACCAACAGTTTGGTAAGTGACTTCTCTCACCAGTAATTTATCAAAAACATACAAAGGAAGAATATGTGGGGGAGTGGAGCTTCCAAATATTCTAATATATGAAAATGATTCTTAAAAAAACCATCTTCCTTTCATTTGAAGGTCTGCAAGAGATTCCTTAGTGAACCTAGGGCTCACTCTGTCAAACATAAATTGATGTAGCGATAATACAACTCCATAACATAGCCTATGAAAATGTGGTGCATAATTATGCTCCCATATCTCTTTATGATTCAAATGAATAGAAGTGGGATCCTTGGGAGTCCATTTCCAAACCATAACTGGAAAACTGGTAGAAAACTAGATAGCATAAAAAATATATGCACTCATGAAAAATTGAGGGACGGGTTTGAAGGAAGAAGCTCTTGTTTGGCGATATTCATTAATCGCTTTAGCTATATTTTTAGAAAGAATGGTTTCCAAATTCATGATATGGGAGTTAACACAGGAATCAATCAGGGGAAGCCAATTTATGGAGAATTTGGTATTATCTGGGAGACCATATAATTTGCATAGCATCAAGACTGCAAAATTGTAGGGGTTTGCCAGTGAGGCGATCGGGTACATATCTGATTTCTCATGTTTGAACTTGTTGTCCAGTTTCCTCCAACCCTGAATTGTCTTGAAAGGGTCCTCATTATTCTTTGCAATTTTATCAACAAATCTATTATCATAGATGTCTTGCGGGTTAGGTAGCTTGTACATGATTTTCAAGTCTTCGGCTTTGAAAGAACCTAATATTTAATTCTTACCAGTTCTTAATTGTCTGTCCTTGATTGTTGAATTGTCAAAAACCCACCTAATCATGTCTGTATATGGTAAAAGAGTAGCCCTTACCACTATCCTATGAAGGAATGAACATGCAATATCT
>CM076570.1:881476351-881661841 GCA_034641835.2 Pinus albicaulis
ACATTGAGTCACACAACATCGCCCAATCTCCTTCTTGAAAGGAATTTTACTTAATTTATGTCAAACCAGGAGGTAACTCCTCAAAATCAGAGAGTGATCTAGTATGCAACAAAAGGTGAAGAATGATGGGGAAAACCCTCCTATTTATAACAAAATATTGGGTCCTTCTAGATCTTGGTGCATGATTAAAATAATGTTAATCACATCTAGATCCACCTCTATGGAATATTTTATTATTATTTGTTGGAGAGAAAGGGTGTTTGACTTGGGTCAAATCCCTTGATTAGTGAAAAATAAATAAATAAATGATTTATTTATCTTTTTAAGGAAGTGGTTGGGATATAATCAAATAAATAATGATTTAGTTGATTAATGGTGGTTGATTTGGTCATATTTAACAAGGAATATTATTTAAATAATTATTCCTAGAAAATAATAAGATAAATATGGGTTTATCTCATTAATTTCTTTGTTTTTGGGTTAAACATGACTGGGAATAATAATTAAATTATGGTTTAATTAATTATTCCTTTTGGGGTCTCCTAATTAACATAGTGAAAGCAGTTTTACTTGGGGTAAAACTGGTCTTACATGGTGTACTTGGGTCCATCTAATGATGAAAGGTTGGATGACCAAAAAATGGTGTAACAGATTGCCCCCCAGCGTGCGAGTGTCAGGAGCAAATCGTATGACCGAAGTACGTTGTAAGAATACAATCACTAGACAGCAAAAAGGGATGTCAGAGAGAGAAATGTGAGGTAGATAGTGTGCTGAGGGACTAGACCCTGAGGAGACGAGACTCGCAGGTGAAACAAGTCTCTGTTATGAGAGGGTACATGTGCTGAAGGCGGCGGGGGAGGCATACCTATGCCCGCCGTGACAAAGTACAAAAGAATAGTGTGTCCAGTAAACAAGGGACCGAACCATAGAGTACAGCTGGCATAATCAAGAGCCAGATAAAAATACAATGAAAAGTCTCACATACATGCTGTGCCTGGGATAACAGCCAGGACTAGTACAATAATATCTGAGTACATGAGATAAATACAACCCAAATGCCCCCTGTAAATGGGGAAGGGCTCACAAAATCTGACTGATACATGCAAATCATGGAGGCGATGCAGGTGGCTAAGGCCAACATCATCAAAATATGGAGCGGCATCAAAGGCTGCAATGAAGAGGTCATCCGGGCATGTGGGGGGCTACCTGCAGGGCCACCCCCTCATGAGGGCTGAGACATCTCACACACGCCCGGGAATCATCAGGAGCTGCTGCTGGGTCACTGGACTGTCCAGTATACGAATCTCGATCATGCTGAAAGGAGCTGGAGAAGCGATCAAGTCAAAGGGAGGTGAGAAATCCCCCTGCCTGATCCGAGGCACCGAACAAAAGTGGAAGCTGGAACCAAGGTACACCGCCCTCTAGACCTTGCTTCTGGAATAAATGTGCTGAGGTCGACAGAAGGAGGTCCGCCGTAGGTGAGGCAATGAGAGATCCTCAACTAAGGCACGAGAGAAGAGCAATAGAGCGACGGACAGACTGGCACTAATGATGATGGTGGAAATGGGAAGGATGGAGTGGCGAATGGACGACTTCCCTTGTTAGAGCATAAAGGGCATGAATGACATGGCAGCGACTGGCACAATATCGAAAGGATAGGGGACAGTGGGGCTGAAGGTCATGATATGCGACACAAGAGAGGAACCAAGCCAAAAGAATGGAGGGCTATAGTAGGGTGTAAAAGGCCGCGGGATAGACTCCATGAATGCAATGATGACTCAACTCGGATGCTCTAAACAAGGGCGACATGATAGTGCTGCCACACAGTAAAGGTCCCAATGGGGGACCAAGGAAGCATGAGTACAAGGTGGGCACTCATGACGAAAATCGACACGAACATGGACAAGTAAGGGAGCGATATGGTGCCCCAAGTACAAGTGTCGTAAGTGAGGAAATTCGATTTTAAGGAGCGGTGAAGTGACCCTTCATGGAAAAAATGTGTCCGGGTGAAGTATCAAATCACCAAAAACTAACTAAAACCCATTTGAGAGCTCGGTGAGATCTATCCAGCGGTGCTGACGGTTCGTCGAACGGGGCTACGGTGTGGTCGCAGCAGTCGAAAGAAGAAACAGGGTTTCTCTTTTAATGAGGCGGTTTTCCCTCCAAAATCATTCATTTGCTATTGTTGCTGTGGTGAATGTGGAGAGGAGAGAAGGCCCTAAATCTTGCGGCGAACGTAGCGGACAAACCGACTGTTGGATTCGAGATCTGTCAGTTGGAGGTAAGAGGCCTATCCTTGCTCTTGCATTTTGATGGATTAGATTTGCAGTTTAGGGCCCAACACCCCAGAAACAGCCCCTCCCTCCTCTCTACGGCCGGGTCGCACTTTTTGGGGCAAAAAGTGCGACCCAGAATGCAGGTTTGAGGGCAAAAAGTGCGACCTGGTCCAGAAATGGGCAGAAAACTGCGACCTGGGAGGGGAGGGGGGCTTGGTGCTGTTTGATGGTTGGGAGTTGGGTTTTTGTGTGTGGTTATGGTTTGCCCGATCTGTACCCTGACAAAGAGAATGTGTTTGTGCAGGTATGGAAGAGTTACAGGTCAACTGGAGAGAGAGGGATCTGGGAACACTTCGGGCAGAGATCCAGGCGGATCAGGGCGTCCGTCGTGTATTGGCCAGATTTGGGGTTCTCAAGTTTGTGGAGAACCCGTTGATGAGAGCACGGGAACCATTACTGGCCCGGATTATCAGTTACTGGGATCCAGATCAGGAGATCTTTGTAGTGCAGGGGCACAGGATCGAACTGACGGTCCAGGATGTGTACTTCCTGACCGGCCTCCCACCATTGGGGATAGTGGGAGACACGCAACCAGTGTTGCCGCGGGGGCGGCATATCATGGAGTTTGTGGAACGCCATTGTCGACCGGGTTTCCAAGTCAAGGGGACTCGGATATCGATCGGGGATCTAGAGGGGCTAGAAACCCGTGCAGTGGCCGCAGCTGTGCTGCGAATCCTGGGCACCCAGGCGTTCCATCACATCACCGGTGGGCAGATGATGATAGTGGAGAGTGTGTTGAGTGGGACCTACTTTGGGTGGGCCCAAATGATGTTGGTGTCGCTAAAGCGACAGTTGTCGCTATGCAGACGGCAGGTGAATCATGATTGCTTATATGGGACTTTGTTGTGCGCCTTCTTCTTTGAGAAGATCCCGACCTTGAGGCCTCGTGTGCATCTTCCAGATGGGGGCCCGAGAGAGCCCAGGATGCGTCGTTGGGGACGACTACTCTGCGAAGGAGGAGGAGGGGCGGTCGGGCGAACATTTCGACCGGAGTTCTTTGCCCATTGGGATCAGATGCCGTTGTACATAGACGACTACCCTTATAGTGGGATGAGCTACTATGGGGATTCGGATTTGCCACTTCCGGCTGGTCGGGTTTGGGGGCCCGATGGTAAGTGACAAATTGCTATTCTTATATGGGCATGTTTAAAGTTTTTGAATAGTAAATACTGATACTGATTCAGGGACTTTTGGTATGCAGATATAGCACCGGTAAAACCGGCCGGATATATGGGACGACCGGCAGCGTCTGGAGCTACGGGTCCGAGTGGATCGAGAGCGGCGCAAAATGATGGTGCAGCCGCCCTACTGGAGGACATCCGCCGTAGATGTGAGCAGCTGTTGACCGGAGTATCAGAGCGCGGGTGGCAGGATTTAGACGACCAGTACATAGAGCCATGTGTTGGTCTCCCCTCGGAGTGGCGAGGCATCATGCGGCACATGGCGATGGCCGGTCAAACTATGCGGGATCTACATGCTGCTGGGGCAGAGCCATTGGCCCGGGAGCCTCCAGATAGTGATTAGGGGCATATGGTACCCCTTCTGATGTATGTAGGGGCAGGTGGTGCCCCCTAGAATGTATGGAGGGGCATATGGTGCCCCCAGTTTTTTGTTTGTAACATGCTATGGGCATGTATGTCTATGTATAGGGGGGCGTATGGTGCCCCCAGTTTTTTGTTTGTAACATGCTATGGGCATGTCTTATGTATATGCATGGGAGGGCGTATGGTGCCCCCAGTTTTGGAACATGCTATGGGCATGTCATGTGTATCAGAGTAGATGGACTCATCAATATATGGTTTGCGACACATATTATGGATATGCATCGTCTTTTGATGGTTGATTTAATGTTATTGTCTTGTATGAATTGAGTGTGATAAATGCCAATCTAGAACATGGTTTGCAATAATATCTACGTAGTGATTCTGGTCTCTGGGTACATGGTTGAAAGTTATGGTTTCAAGCGCACGTATTAAGACTTTTACTCGTAAATAGCGTCTAAACAGCACAGGGTTACGCACACGATAAACACCATTTAGTTGCATGACAAGAAGCAAAGAATCCAAACGAACGTGCAGGTGGCGAATGCGATGCAGCAAAGCATCAGCTAGTAGGCCACGCACTGCATCGTATTCGGCCTGATTGTTGGTGGCAGAACCAATGCATACCCCGTTAGACAGAACGAGGTCATGCAAGGGGGTGAAGATGGCCCACCCTGCCGAGGCAAGATTCCTGGAGTAGCGACTTGCACCATCGGCGTAACCGATAAAGGATGTGGACGGGGGATGCGCAAGGTGGTGTGACAAGACAATACATGAGGGGATGAAAGGAAAGGACGGCAGCGTGAGGGGGCAGAAGTCATCGAGCGGTAATGGCGGGGGGAAAAGGCAGGATGAGCAAAACTCAAACAAGGTGATGTATGAGAACTATCGAAAACATGGCGAGGACTCGGGCTGCGAAGGTCAACAGAGACACAAGTGGAGTGATCTCGAGTATCAAGGGACACAATGGGGGAGGCGGCAGACGGGCTAGGTTCCAAGTGTCGTGCAGAGGAGGATAGGTAAAGAATGGTGACTGTAGACTCTGTCATCTGGACATCAGGGGGGGGGATGTGGATGGGAGCGGTGGAATCCTCAGGCTGGGCTGCAGCATACTGCGCGAGAATGGGAGAGGCGGATTGATTTTGTTCAACCTCATACTCGCGGATCACCTCAAGGGAGGCACGGTAATACGTCAGGTGAGGACAATGATGGGAGTAGTGGCCATGGATACCGCACAAAGCACAAGGCTTGTTGGTGCGGAGAGTCTTGGGGTTCTTGGAGACGGTCGAAGCAGGAGTGGGAGTTTCAGGGACCGTAGTGTCGGGGAACGCGACTTTTACCATGGGGCGAATATGGGGTAACTCAGGACAAGCATGGGTGGCATGACCGATGACATCACATAAGGCACAAGGCTTCGAGGGTGGGGGAGGAGCCGAGGTGGTTGTGGTGGTTTGGTCTTTGGTTGCCCCCTTGCGAGCTTTTCCTTTCTTCCCGGGAGCCGACTCAGCAGGAGAAGGGTCCTGTGGAGGTGCTGGGGGCACGTTGGCTATGGAGGAAGCGAGGGGGACCGGTTGAACCGGTGTCAAAGCCATGTAAGGTTTGAGGTGACCAGGGGGGGTGGCGGCTGGGGGGTCAAGGTACCAAACCGGAATACCCAAGTTCAAGTTAGGGAGAGAAAGGGTGGCCATGACGGGGACGGAATATACTCCGGGAGGGGGAGCCAAGAAGGGGATGCATCCCGACGGAGTAGACAGGAGGAAGCAGCTCCAAGGCAGTTAAGGCAGGGGGCAAGGCACAGAGGATAAAGGGATTAGGGGTGCGAGTGTGAGAAGGCTTGAAGGAGGTAAGTGGTGAGATGGATGGCTAGGAAGCGGAGTTGCGGCGGGAGGAGGGTGCGGACTAGCCCAGGCAGGCCGTTTATGGGCAGCCTGAGACGATTGCATCATGCAAATATTTGACAAGCTGGGATCAGTAACAGGAGGGGGGAGAAGGTGAGGAAAAGTACCAAGCAGGGTGGAATCTTTATAAACGCCGGGGGAGACACTGGTCAAGGAATCGACGGTTTGCTTGTTGGCTACAGAAGAGATGGTCGTCTCGGAGGCGGATGGAGACGGCGGCTCATGATACGATAGCTGGTCAATGGTGACTATCTTTCCATTATGTGGAAAAGACATCTTGCGGAAGACCGCGGATGGAACAGCAGACATGGCATAGGTGTAGCTTCGCCCCAATAGAATGTTGTAGTCT
The DNA here is from genome assembly GCA_034641835.2 of Pinus albicaulis. Lineage (NCBI taxonomy): Eukaryota > Viridiplantae > Streptophyta > Pinopsida > Pinales > Pinaceae > Pinus > Pinus albicaulis. Next base: position 881,482,476 of record CM076570.1, read on the forward strand.
AGAGGGGCGTCAATGACTTCGACATCAACGCAAACAGTCTTACCGGCGAGGGTGATGGGACAGTTACGAAACAGGCCAATAGGCTGGGAGGCATGACCATCCCGCGCTCGAAGGGTGATCGTGGAAGGGGCCAACTCAGGGGATCCGAGTTGCTTCCAAACCGAAGCGGACATCACACAGGTGGATGCCCCCTCATCAATTATACACCGGGATACAGTGGCGTTCCGGATTTTGACTGGGATTTGGAAAGCAACGGAAGGAGGAAGAGGAGGGTGGTCCGATTGAGTGGCGTCGAAAACAATCATTTGGTCATCAGCAGGATCAACAGCGCCCACGGCAGATAGTAGAGCCTTCTTTTGAGAAGGGCACGACTGGAGGAGTTCCAGTGTGGAAATGGCAGCAGGGGATTGTGCCAAATCATCTACTATACTGTACGATTGAGCGGCTTGACCGGAAGCAGCATTTCGGCGTAATGGAACCTTTGGAATCTTTGGGTGAACCTCAACTTTGGGTTGAGGGATGTGTAAGGGGCCACTGGATGTCGAAAGAGGCTCTGTAGAACCTGAAGATGGAGGCTCGGGAGCAGACTGAGCAGGGGGCTTGGGGTACTGGCGAGACCGGGTTTGAAGGTGAAGGTCGACGGAAGGGGACGGATCGGAGTGCATCATGAGGATCTGGTAGTCAGAGGAACCAGAAATGGACGAGGGTGTGGCTGCATGGCTGTCAGGGGGTTGGGTAGCCACGAATCCCTGTTGAGGGAAAGGATCAGTGAACACAGCTGGCTGGGTAGTGGCCACATTAGGAGGAACGTGAGGGGAGGCGTGTTGTCCGCGCAATGTGGCTTGAGACTCCCACATCTGTCGCATCTGGGGTAAGAGAGGACAATCGTGAGTGTAGTGACCGTAAACACCGCAACACGAACAGGGCTTGTTTTTGCGAAGCGGCCTGTCCGGCCTGGGCGGAATGCCCTGAGGCTGGTTGCTAGTGTTAGGGTCCTGACCAGAATTGGGTCCTCGGTTACCAGGGGCAGATGGGTTCTGGTTGCCTCTCCGCCTTCTTTGGGAAGGGGGATTAAACGCACCCTGTTGCGCAAATACTTGCCCTGGAGGGGGTTGTAAGGGCTGTTGCAGGTGGTGAGGAGGCAAGGGAGGCGGAAGCGCATATGCTGGAGGAGCTGGCGCACCAGGCTGCGGATAAAAGTAAGGGTTGGGTTGGGCAGCATTGAGGTAAGCAGGAGGTTGGGCAAAAGGAGGAGAGCATACGCAAGTATCCACGGATACATGTTTCCGGGAGGGGGCGGAGTGCTAGAGGTGCTGGCCCCCCCCTGAGGAAGGCCATGGCTCATAGGAGGGTGAGCAGAGGGGTGGGAAAGAGATCCAACAATACCGTCGGCGGAATGAGATGCCCCCGGGGCGTTAGCGCCACCGGGCCTGGGGATGTCAGGAAGAATGGTATAAACATAACCAGATTGAGCGTAGATCAGGTCATATTTTAAAGCTATTTGGAGGGCGGCTTCTTCAGATTGAGGAAAGTGAGAGGCGACATCTTTGCCGATGGGAGATGGGAGGGTGCGAAGGAACCAGTCCATGTAAACCCGATCTTGAAAGGGAGGGGCTCGACATAAGCTCCGTCTTCGTCGCCATTCCTGAACATGGGCAGAAAGGCGTGTGGAAGAGGATTGCTTAAAGGAAGTCAAGAGCTCCGTGCCAGTGTCGTATCGGAGAGGGAGATGGAAGTATGACAAAAAGGCTTGGGCGAGAGTCTCGAACGTGGTATGGGGAGGAAGTGCTTTTTGTTAGGCATACCATTTAGAAAGCTTAAAGCGATGACGTGCGTTGGAACAAGCGAAGACGGATGGAGTCATCGGTAATGGAGTTGGAGGAACACCACATGTGGAAAGACCGGACGTGATTGGTTGGGTCTTCGCCATTAAGGCCCTCGAACTTAGGGATATCGGAGGGTAACTTGGTAGGCATAGTGGGCCAAGTAGTATTATGGTGAATGGGGTAGATCAATGTTGATGGAAATCGGGGAAGGTGAGAGCTGCCAATGTCTGGCCAGCACGAGGGTGGCCGGAGTAGTGGTTTGTGACGGTTCCGCTAGAAGTAGGGCCGGCATTGGGAAGTAAGAAGGAAGGGAGACAGCTGGCAGTGGGCCACAATCCAGGACATAGTGAAGAATAAAAGGAGTCGGAGGAGAAGCAGAAAGGAGAAAGGGGACCGATGAATCGAGAGGAAGGGAGTCGGTGCGGACTCGAAAATTGGAGTAGCTCGATAACGACGGTGCGGAAGCAGTCGATCAATAGGAAAGCTGAGGATGAAGGTAATAAGTCTCACGGAAAAGGCGCCTCAAGTGTGATGTGAAAGAAGGAAGCCAGCGAAAGGCGAGAAGGTGAGAATCAAGAAGGTCAAGGGCAGATAAGGTGCAGTGACGATTGATTTTAGAGTCTTTGCCAGGCGGTGTAAACCAGGCGCTTCTTCACTTAGGGTCAGTGTGTGGTGTGCGTTAATTTTAATTTTTAAACCCTTTCCGTTGTTTGAGAGCAAAAAAGTGTGCTGCGTAGCTGAAAATAAACCTACAGAGAACAGAATAAAATGCTGAAATAACAGAAAAATAACAGCTACGTATGCATCTATCTAACCCAAGAAGGTGGGTCTCTCAAAACTATGCTGAAAAGAAAGGGAAAAACTATGGAAACACACACAAAGGAAGCTCAACAGATCTAGGGTCAAAGGGGATAGAGATCTGGAGGATAAAGCTGCAGACAAGGGGTGCAGATCACAGCCAAGAGACAGAGGCAAGGTGGCTGGAAAAAGGGAAATCAGCAAAAAACCGGGGGGAGGGCAAGGCGGAGGCCTTTAGCAGAGGTCCACACAAAACGACAAGAGGTGATTTGAAAGGAAAAGAGGCTGATTTCAAAGGATCGAAGTGAGGTAACGGATGGAAAAAGAGTGAAGCTCTGGCTTAAGCCAGGTAGAAGCTTGGTGAAACTCTTCCACGAAAAGTGGAGGTACTAAAGCCCAAGGGTGGGTTCCCACTTAGATGAGTAAAGCAGGGATCAGATCTTGGTGAGGCGGGAAGGGGTGAGACAATTTGAAAACTACATGCAGAGAGTGCGACCAGAACCCCAGGAAAAATTCACAGGAAAAATCTTTGGGCGGTGCGGTTAAGCACGATCTGAGTTGGTCGCGAAGCAGGGCCAAAGGTGGAAGTCGGTGTGAGGTTTTGGGCCAAAGTCTTACGACCCCCGTTCAGTTGTTTAGTAATGATTACGAAAAGTTGCCGTCCGATTCTGTTGGTGTAAAGCTTACTGTAATAGGGCCAGAAACACACGGAAGTTAGAAATTTTAGGTTTTAGGGTTTTATGTGAGAAAAATGACATGAAAAGAGAAAAACTAAGCAGCTAAAAAAGAAGCCCTAGGGCCTGAAGTAGCTGGATATGCAGGAATATGAAAAACGACAGCGGTCGTAATTTAAAACCCGTGTGGAGTCGCCATTTGTTAGTATGAATTCTTCGTCGAAGTGTACGAAAAAGAACCACTTTAGCTACGCGTAACTAATAGCCCTAACAACAATAATGGCTGCAAAACATCTTCAGATCTGCAATTAGTAGTTAAAGTGCTGCAACAAACAGATCTATAAATGGAAAGACATTAAGCATTAAAGTAAAGAGTTTGCTCCATGCATCCAACAGACAAGACAAGAACACGATTTTTGAATGAATTTTTATATTACAGGGCACCTGGGAGGAAACAAGAAGGTGTATCCAGATCTCCTCAATGGGATGGGTTCTTTGTAGTCCTCAGCACTTCAGATCTAAGCTCTCTCTCTCTTGTAGATGTAGAAAACCCAATGTAGAAGGTAGAGCTCAATGGGAGCAACAATGGCAGAAAATGAGACCGAGTGTATAGATCCAGAGTGATCTAGTAATGCAACAAAAGGTGAAGAATGATGGGGAAAACCCTCCTATTTATAACAAAATATTGGGTCCTTCTAGATCTTGGTGCATGATTAAAATAATGTTAATCACATCTAGATCCACCTCTATGGAATATTTTATTATTATTTGTTGGAGGGAAAGGGTGTTTGACTTGGGTCAAATCCCTTGATTAGTGAAAATAAATAAATAAATGATTTATTTATCTTTTTAAGGAAGTGGTTGGGATATAATCAAATAAATAATGATTTATTTGATTAATGGTGGTTGATTTGTTCATATTTAACAAGGAATATTATTTAAATAATTATTCCTAGAAAATAATAAGATAACTATGGGTTTATCTCATTAATTTCTTTGTTTTTGGGTTAAACATGACTGGGAACAATAATTAAATTATGGTTTAATTAATTATTCCTTTTGGGGTTTCCTAATTAACATAGTGAAAGCAGTTTTACTTGGGGTAAAACTGGTCTTACATGGTGTACTTGGGTCCATCTAATGATGAAAGGTTGGATGACCAAAAAATGGTGTAACATTGGGCGCCTCAGAGAGGTTTTCACCCATGCCTCTTTATTTTTATTTTCTTATTTTTTCCTAGGAGGGGGAGGCACTGGAAACTATGGAGTCTCCCATGAAATACACCTCCCTGTTTATGGAAATTATAAATTATGCCCTAGACAAGGGATTTTTGTAAACTTTAAGCCTGTAAAAATTGACAAGTAGGGGAATCCCCTCCTCATCTTTGGTTCTGATTTGAATTGCTCCATTGTCATAACATCTGTCCACTTTTTAGGTTCCCATCCATCTTTTCATTAGTTTTCCTTTGAAATTCTTGAACCTTGAGTCATACAACAATGCCCAATCGCCTTCTTGAAAGCTCCTTTTTTTAATGTGCTTGTCATACTGGACCTTCCTTTGCAGCTGAATCACTTATGTGTGAAGGAGTGTTTGCATCCTGAACTCATACAATCCATTTAATTGTAGCAACCTCTCTTGTTGAGCCTTTGATATATCCAGGCCTAACTCAGCTTCCATCCTTAAGGCATTGAACTCAAATCCAATTGAAAGTAGAGTTTTCTTCCCATAGAACAGGTCATAAGGAGTGAACCCTATTATTGTTTTTGAAGTAGTGTTGTAGTCCCAAGTAGCTTCTACAAATTTTTCTGCCCATTATTTTCTTCTGCTGCTCACAACCTTAGTGAGGATATTCTCCATGGCCCTCTTGGTCACTTCCACTTGGTCATTTTCTTTAGGGTGGTAGGTAGTGGAAGTCTTATGCTTTATCTTGTGCCTCCTCAGAATATTCTCGATGAGATGAGATGTGAATTGTGCCCCATGATCAATGACTACCTCTCTGGGTACAAATTTGTAGAACACGATCGCTCTCAGAAGTTCTGCTACCTTTTCCTCTATTGCTACCTTCACGGCTTTTGTTTTAGCCCACTTTGTCAAGTAGTCAGTGCAGACTATGATATATTTTTTCTTGCTAGATGCTGGATCAATGGGTCTAATGAAGTCCATGCCCCACTTTTCAAATGGATCTAGAGCCACCTAATGGTGCAAAGACATATCATCTCTCTGTGCAGGTTTCCCCATCCTTTGGCACTGGTCACACCTGCTAGTGTATCTTTTGGCATCCTAATGAAGGGTAGGCCAATAGTAAGTTGCCTGAAAATATTTGAAGGCTATACTTTTTGCAATAAAGTGGCCTCCACAAGGGCTATCATGACATGCAGAGAGGATTTCAAAAACTTCTTCCTCCCTCACACATCTTCTGAGAATTTGGTCAGGGCATAGCTTGAAGATATTCTGCCCAATCCAGGTGAAAGGGGCATTTGTTTTTTATAATATTTCTCTTCTTCTTTATCTGAGAGGTTTGAGTTAATATTCAGAGATTTGTATGGGCCAAAATCCATAGCCTTGGTGGTTTCAGAGGTTGAATAAACTAAGTGTAGTTCCATTCAAGGGTGGCTTTCACATTCTTTGACTAGGTTTTCAAGCGAGCTATCAATGAGGTACTAGTTCTGAATGACTTGGTTGATGAGTTAATCTTCATAAATATGCTCCGCTCTAAGAACACCTTCTATGGTAAAAATGAGTAGGGTCTAGTGTTGTATACTTCATCTTCTTCTTCATCCTCCAACCATATAGGTAGGTCATGGTCAATGGAAGGTTAGGCTGAAGGATATAATAATAGTTGTTTGGACAAGGGCCCATTCTTAACAGTCATGTTTCTAGCCCGACATCTGATACAAGCATCGACAGTGGCTAACCAAGGTCTCCCTAGAATGAGAAGATATCCATTAAACTTGGATTTTGGCTATAGAACCAGGAAATCTATAGGATAATACCAAGAGTCAAATGAAACCATAACATCCTCTACAATTCCTTCTGGAGTTACTGTGGATTGATCTATAAGTTTCAAAACCATTGTGGTTTTCCTTAAAGTCCCTTGGAGGTTGAGTTAAAGCATAGTTTCCTTCGTCATTACATGGATGGAAGCCCCAAGATCAATCTGGGACTATGGTACCATCTATGTGCACATCTACAACTGGACTGCCAGGGTCCAATTACTTTGGGAACATTGCCCTTCCCAACATTAATTCAAACTGTTGTCCTACTACATTAATGGTGGGGGTCTCTTTCTTATTTCTCCCAGGCTTCTTGAAGCACTTTTCCTTGATGAGCTATTGTAAATAGGGACATCCTTAATGGCTTGGAGAAGGGGTATTTGTACACACAATTTTTTCAGTTTTCCTAGAAGTTTGGCCTCCTATGGGGTGTGTTGACTGGAGTGGATCAAGCACTCAGGAAAAGGATTTTGTTGGATCTGAGTGTTAATTTCCTCTTTTCCTCCTCAACCTATATAGGTGGATATAGAGGGTGGTTGTCTGGGAGTACTCTTCACGACTTGAGATGAATCTCTTATATCTTGATGCAGGAGCATCAAGGCCAATTTTCATTTTTTAATTATGTAATAAAGGGGGGTGTGATATTTTAATTATTTTATTAATTAATTTGTTATTTTTAAATAAAATAGGAGATAAATTATAAAACTGAGGATTTTGTATATATTATTTTAATAATTAAAAGGATATGAGAGAAAATAGAATTAGGTAGCAAATTTAGGGAGTAGGAATTCTATGTACGGGACTTTGTTGAGTCCACACCTAAAATGAATTTAAATTAGATTTAGTTGAGGATTAAGTGGAGAGATTTTTGGAATGAATTAAATTCATTATTTGTGTATAAATGTGAGTGTTTTTGTGAGGAAAAAAATATAGTTGAAGAATTGAGATAGTGAAGATTTGAGTAAGTGAGGAGAGGTTTGAAGGGCCAAGAGCCAGAGGCCGCCCAATGTAATATTTGGCCACCGAATTTTGATATATTTAATGGAGTTGATTTGCATGGCTCTTTCCGCCTTCATGTAAATTTAAGCTGAATGTTTTTTTTTTCATGATTTTATATTATAGAAAATTTCAAGCATTTTCATAAATTTGAAGGAGTTGAATTCTTTTATGCTAGGATCTGCTTTCTAGCAGAATTCCTACATCATTTTGGTATCAGAGCCTCAGGCTCGTACTGGGATTGGAAAAAATGTAATTTGTTGCAGAGAAAGTGTAATTTTTTTTTATGCATTCTAGTGTTAGTTTGTATACAGAAGCGTGAAATATTTTTCAGTTTTATCACATGCATCTGTGCATAAATCGGTCAACATCACCAGAGAAACCAGTGAGAAAGGAATATGGTGCGTCTGTTACCATTGTATTCGCCAAGGAGCTAAAGTTATGATATGATTGAATTCGTTCTTTGTGTGAATGATTTTGGCAAGTTCTAAGAGCTTGCAAATCACTGTACAATGCAGTAGAAGCATATGGGAACAACGAGTTTCGAAGGAGCCATGAGCAATGGCATGGTGAAATCGTAGTGAAAAATTGAAGCGAAAGATGCCTAGCACTGTAGAAAAGTCAGATCGATCAAAGGAGTAAACTTCGAAGCCCCAGTTTGGGAGCGAACACTTTAATTCAATTGCAGAATTGAATTAAATTTGAAATCAATGATACTGGAGCAGCAATGGCACAGTTAGACATTTAAGCGTGATGATGGTGGTAGGCCAATCTATGGCTCAATAGAATATTTTTAAAATATTCCAGTGATATGATGTTATGGATTGTATGATTGCAGGAGTTTGCAAACTGTTGTGACTATGCCACCGGGAGGCGTTTTGATATGAAATATTGCAGCATGGACAACGTACACGTGAAGGTGTTTGGAATGTGTGTAGTCTCCAATCGCTCGCGTTGTGAATGAGACTGGAGTCATGAAGTGTGAAGGACAAACGAAATCCAGCCCAACCATTAAAAAACAACAAGAAAATAATGTAGTTAACAACAACAAGACGTATTAGTGGATGTAAGGATGACGATGTTCAATGGAAACAGTTAAGCAAGCAATCCATTTGAACTACTTCTCCAGCGCGTAACAAAAGGTTGGTTATGTTGAGTCTAGTTCAGAACAATCAATTCATTTTGGGTTAGAAAAGATGGTATTTAAACTATGTAGTTGTTTACAATGGGATCGATTGTTGGGTGTGATCCTGTACTAAACTGGGCAGATCGTGGTTCAATGCACAAGTCAACATTTCCTTCTGGCCATGAAACAATAAATCAGTAAAGGATTCCAACCTGTGTGAAGGGTTCGATAAGGTCGATGAAGGTTGATCCGTTTGCTGGAGAGGTCTATCTCAATCTTCAGTGTAGAGATAGTTGTAATGAAGCAATTCATTTTGTTTTTCCGGAATGATAATTAACGCAGAGGAAGAATTCATCTATTTTCCGGAATGATGTTTGAATTAGTCTTAACACAGAGGTGGAATTCTGTTTGAAGAAACAACTTTGAAGTGCGACTTTGAAGTTGAGTAACAGCGTTGGAAGAGGTATGAGCCAACATTTAAATTTTTTGAACATTTGAATGATGTGGATACCAAATAAATTTTATGGTTGCTAGGTTCTTAAATGTTTTATAAAATTTGATTTGAAAAATAATATGCCAATACCTTTCATTCAAGTGAAAATATTCATATGGGTTGGATCGTATGCTAAATGGGAAGTTGTGGCACATTTAAAGGAAGTTTTGTAAACTTCAAATGTTGGTTTAAGCTCCTTTGAGGTGAGGACAAGTTCGAACCTTTGATTTATGGAAATGTTTGAATTTTCATGAAGTATGAAATTCCAATGGTTTTATAATCATTGTTTTATTTTGTAAAAGTAAAGCTTGAGGCAAGAGATATTGAGTCTGAGTATTATAATGAAAATAAGCTTTCGCAAGGAGATGGTTTGGTTTGTAATAACCATGAGATCAAATTTTTCTTCCGTGTAGTTTAAGATTTTCCAGATTTTTGGGATTGTTGAGGTTGCAGATTTACAATTATTTGGGAAAAAACGTGGAGTGCAAGTTTATATGCATGGAAGATAGTGTGTTTGTGGGTAAGCGGAGTTTGCCTGCTATCAAGTAACACATGCATGCTAAGGTGTTGTTTGCAGCAAATTGTAGCAAAAAGGTTGTCATAGATTAGTTCCAGGACAAAGATCCAAACACATGATCAGACGATCATGATTAATTTCAACCATGGGAGTCTGATACATGAGCATCAAGGCCAATTTTCATTTTTTAATTATGTAATAAAGGGGGGTGTGACATTTTAATTATTTTATTAATTAATTTGTTATTTTTAAATAAAATAGGAGATAAATTATAAAAGTGAGGATTTTGTATATATTCTTTTAATAATTAAAAGGATATGAGAGAAAATAGAATTAGGTAGAAAATTTAGGGAGTAGGAATTCTATGTACGTGACTTTGTTGAGTCCACACCTGAAATGAATTTAAATTAGATTTAGTTGAGGATTAAGTGGAGAGATTTTTGGAATGAATTAAATTCATTATTTGTGTATAAATGTGAGTGCTTTTGTGAGGAAAAAAATATAGTTGAAGAACTAAGATAGTGAAGAGTTGAGTAAGTGAGGAGAGGTTTGAAGGGCCAAGAGCCACAGGCCGCCCAATGTAATATTTGGCCACAGAATTTTGATATAGTTAATGGATTTGATTTGCATGGCTCTTTCCGCTTTCATGTAAATTTAAGCTGAATGTTTTTTTTTTTTCATGGTTTTATATTATAGAAAATTTCAAGAATTTTCATAAATTTGAAGGAGTTGAATTCTTATATGCCAGGATCTGCTTTCTAGCAGAATTCCTGCATCATATCTCCACAACATAAGCTGGATAGGATGTCTCTCCACTATAAACCTGTTGTGCCTATCTACTGTTCGGGTTCAGATTGGTTTGTGGAGGCACCTGAGGCAGCTTGGGTGGAGCAACATGAGTAAGATGAGGTTTAGGTTGGGGTGGAGGCATTAGAGCATGTGGTTGATTATGTTGAGGCCTCCACCCTTGGGATGGGTTGTTAAAATGAGGTTTTTTAGGAACATATTGCTAAAAGGGTTAGTTCATAAGCTGAGGATGATATGGAGTTTTTTAAGGCCAAGTAAGAAGTGTAGGCTAGGATGGAGGAGTGGGGGTGTACAATGATTTCATAGATGCATTTAGATTTTTATGATAGTAGGAATAAGTTACACCTTGCATACCCTATTGATATGACCCAGGGCCTTGAGGCCTTCTCTAGTTCATGAAATAGAGTTTCTCTGGTCCTACTTCCCCACCTTGATATATAGCTTTGAGTCGAGGTAAGGAGGGACACTTGTATGTGTCATGATTCTCTTCACAAACTAAGAAAACCTCTATGATATTTAATGGACATTATTTCTAGGGTGTTTTCTAGTACATCTAGGGTAGAATATAGCCAGGGCTCTTTCTAATTCCTCTTGCTTCCTCTTGATCAACATTGAGTCCATTTTCAAGGTGAAGGTGTGCAAAATGTCACTCTTTAAGTCCTCCAACATATTTTCAATCTCATGCTTGAGGGAGGTGGAAGAGAAACGGGTATAGGTTGTACTTTGGCTAGCTCTACCTTTCTTACTAGCTACCCTAGAATGGTTCTTGAAGACAGCTTTTATTGTCTCTAATAAGGAAGCTGGTAGATATCTCTTCCTAATAACATATTGAGGGTTTCTATCACCTCCTTCCTAATCCCTCATAGAAGTACTAGTTTAAGTGATCAAGGATCAAGGGTACAATTGGCTCTCTTATAGTTTAACTAGAACCTCTCTTCATAGTCCTCTAGGGATTCATCAGGCCCTAGATTAACCCTGAAAATTTCCTCTTTAGTTTCCTTGGACCTACAGTAGTCCATGTACTTGTTGTTGAAGGCCTCTTTCATCTATGCCTAGGTAGTGATGTTATTCCCAAGTAGATCCATGAACTAGTGCAAGGTTTCATCCTTAAGGCTAGATGGGAATAAGTTAAGCTTTTGATCATCTGAGGCATAGTCATAGGTCCTACAGACAACATCAAATTCAAAATTAATGTGTCAAGGTCCTCAGAGGTAATTCCATGGAAATGTGGAAGGGTCGAGGGGTTGATTTTCTTCAGGGATAATTTTAAGGACGGAAAATTATCTTGAAGTTTAAAAAATTGGTGAATCTCACTAGTCCCTAATATGCAAAATAAAAAATGTTTATTGATGTATTTGTAAAATTATTGAAATTTATAATGATATTATATATTTTTTCTATATAATATTGGTGAATTTTAAGGTAAAATAATTTTACATTGTAAAATTTGGGCAAGTCATTTTTATAAAAAAATGGAAATTGGAAAATCTTTTTTTTGGAAAAAACATGGAAAATTAGCCCACCTCCGAATATTAGCCCCTATAATTTTCCATGATTTTCTTCATTTTAGTTTCCCTGTATTCCTCTCTAATGGGAAAGGCTCCCTAGGCTTTAGTTTCAACCATGGTCTGAATAGGTGAAGCAGGTTCTTCTGGTAAAAAAAAAAATCTTCTTCTTCCACAATAGGTTCTTCAAAATTTTCAAAAGGCTCACCTATGGTGTGTTCAACCTCACAATCACTGAAGAAGAGTGAAGAGTGACTATGTGGTGATGTGGGGATTTTAGGTAAAAAATTTTCTTTAGTATCCCTACTTCTACGAGGCATGAAAATCATATTGTTTGTATTTTTCAATATTTTTGAAACAACATGTGAAATTAAAGAAGAAAATAATGCTAAAACAAAATCAAAGCATCTATTAGACACCTCCCTGGAAACGGTTCCAAAAAGTGGTGAGCCCTGGTATTGCACCAAGAGTGATGAAAATCCCAGGGGCTACTCTACTTTACTTTATCAACCTAGTGTTCGTAAAAAATTGGAGGTGACAGTGCTATATACACAGTAGATGCATTCTACTCATGTCATCCTCTTCTGAGCTCTATGAAAGGGTGCTATTTCTAGTGTTTCTGAATGAAGTCTATCACACTTCTAAATTTAGACCTAGGGCCACAAGTGATTCAAACCCATTACTCTATCAGCGAGAAAAGAACTATTCTATAGTAAGAAACTACATCTAACTACTATATAATGAAATAAATCTACAGATTAAGCTATGGCAAGAAATGGAAGCAACTAGGCATGTTTCATGAAGTAAATTGTTGAAATGTACTTGCATAAATAAGACTAACTTAATCGCACATTGTTGGGCCAAATGGCTAAAAAAAATCTGTCTACTTCATGTTCTAACTATCGTGCTTTTACTCATGCATCTAATCATGACCTAACTATGCTTTGTAAATGCACTATTTTGCAGCTAGGAGGAGAAAGCACTAAGGTGCTTTAAGAAGGGCTTGAACTCATGGGTGAAATTCCAAAGGTGTCTGGGTGGTTTTGGAAGGTCTAGATGAGGTGGATGGTGGTTTCTGGGCTTAAGGAAATTCCCACTGGTGCTACTGCAAGTGCTGCTATAGGTTTCTTGTAGTGCTACGGGAAAGTCCTGAATTGCTACAGGAAATAGTTTGAGGGAAATATGAGGCCAAAAATGGTGGATAAAACCATAGGGAAGGTGGATTGAAGGTTTTTTTGGATGATTGAAAGGTGGCCAACCCCTTGGCCAACCTTAGAACCTCTTAAAAATCCTTTATTTCACTTCTAGTGTTTTCTCACAGTGTGAAGGTGAAAAATCTGAAAACAAAGTTGATGATGATTTGATGTAAAAAAGGTTGATGAAATGTGAGAAATGAAGCTAAGGGTGTTGATGAAGTCCTCCTTTTTTGTGCTACTTGAACCTGGAAGAAAAATACCTGTTCATGCAAAAAATATTGACAAATCCATGATGAAGCAAATGGAAAAGATGAGTTGAATTTGGAAAGAAAACCTACCTCAGCATTAAACAAAAATATAACACAACTTTCTAAACATGTTCATGACACTACAAAAATATAACTATTCTTTCCAAGAAATTATAAACTAAAGAGAAAATTTGGCCTGTCGAGAAGGTCTAACCTCCGCAAGCTCCAATGATAGAGATGAGAGAGAGAGTGTTAAGTCCCTGTATTAATAGTGTAGTCCCTTATTATGTTAGTGTAGCCCCCATTATTGTTATTTTTCTACCCCTGTAACCCCCATATTTCTATTATTGTGCCCTTACATTATTATTGTTAGGTCGGCTAGGATTACATTGTGGCCCCACAAGGATTACATTTTGGCCCCATGGACTCCTATATATAGAAAGGAGGTTTTGTCATTTGTATGATCCAAGAATTGTTCATTCATGTAATGTATTGGAGATTTTCCCCTTAGAAGTGACTTATTTATAAGGCATTGATATCTATTTTATTCAATTTTTGGAGCTAGTTTCACAACATTCGGTATCAGAGCTTTGGATTCTAGGGTTTCACTGCTCCAAACAGGTCATCATGGAATTTTCGCTATAAATTTTTTTCTAAGAAGGTGCAGAAGATGAAATTTTTAGAGTGCGAAGAAAAAATCCTAAGGAACATCGTCGCAAAATTTTGGAGCTTGGTTCATAATATTTTCGAAGATATGATCTGTGGAATTTAGGTCTTTTTGCAGGCTCTTGAATTTCACCTAAATAGGTCATCCTAGAATTTTTTCTACAACGCTTTTTCTATGAAGATTCATAAGCTGAAATTTTTAGAGAGCGAAGCCAAAATCCTAATGAACATCATTTAAAAATTTTAGATCTTGGTTCGCAATATTTGCGAAGATATGATCTGTGGAAGGTAGGTCTTTCTCAGGCTCCCAAATTTCATCTCAAAGAGGTGAACGTGGGAAAATCTTCATAAATCTTTATCTGAGCATCGGATTGGAATTCTATAAAAGGTGGCATGAATTAAATAGACTTTAGTTTCCTGTATATAAATTTTAGAGCCAAAGGAGAAAACAGTGACACGTGGCAAGTCGTACAAGTTCATTCTACTGAACTAGTCCATAATTAGGTCATTGTGGGAGATTGGACATAAATTTTCCTTGAAGAATCCAATTCAGGTCAAACCTATGGCATTTGAAAGAGGTTTCAGAGATCTACTTGAGAGAAAAATTTCAGATATTGAAGATTCTAAACCGTAGATATAGTTTAGTTTCAATATCAAGCTCCTCAAAAGAAAGAAAAAGGTGTGTAATTATTTTTTCGAATTGCATAAGTCTTGTGTGAAAAATCAGTTGAAGTGATTCCAAGGGCATATTGAAGCATAGATATAAGTGTTGGGTTCTAAAATTCCACCTAAAAATAATTCCATACCCATTAAGCCCTCAGAAAGCTATAGTATGATTCCTGAAGAGGAAGAATTGCAGTATGAGATATCAAAATTACGGTACCAAGTGAAACAAATTTCGATCTTACGAAGAGCAACTGAAGATGAAATAGATGGTTTAAAATAATAAATGGAGGATAAGTTGGATGGTTTGAAGGATCAAATAAAATCTAATATGGATGGTAAAGTAGTGGAAGATCACATCGAGCATCAACAACAAGTTCTCCAACTCTCAAAGGATAACCTAACTTTGGTGCAGAATCAAATGAAACAACAAGAAGATCAAAATCACATTGAAAGAAGTTCTAAATCAGTCATAGAAACAAGAACTCAATATGTACGGTCAATTTCAGAGTATCTCAACAAGTGGAAGAACTTTCTTGTAGAATATTCCACATGGGAGGATGAGAATTTTATACAGAAGAATCAAGAAATAATCAAGTGTTGAGGACAACACTTGTTTGAAGGAGAGGGGCATGTTAAGTCCCTATATTAATAGTGTAGTCCCTTATTATGTTAGTGTATCCCCCCTTATTTTTATTGTTGTACCCCTGTAACCCCCATATTGTTATTATTGTGCCCTTACATTATTATTGTTAGGTCGGCTAGGATTACATTGTGGCCCCACTAGGATTACAATGTAGCCCCATGGACTCCTATATATAGAAAGGAGGTTTTTTCATTTGTATGTTCCAATAATTGTTCATTCATGTAATGTATTGGAGGTTGCCCCCTCAAAGTGGCTTATTTCTAAGGCGTTGATATCTCTTTTCTTCTATTTTTGGAGTTGGTTTCACAACAGAGAGGCTTAAGACACATATTTATGAGTTTATAAACTATTCTACCAACATGTATGCAAGCTTAATCTACAATAAAAGACAAATGGAAGGAAACTAGAAACAATGAATTGAAATGTAAGAAAAATAGCTAAAAACTCATAAATAACACTAGCTACAATGACATAAAAATAAGCATGAATACATCAGATATATTAAGTCCAATGGATTGGGACCTAACCCACAATCCTAGCCATCTGAAACTAACTCAGTGAAGCACAATATGAATACTCATCTTATTGCAGAAAATAGTCTCCCTACATAATCATAAAAGTCTCAAAAACCTATTACAAGAGCTAAGAGTCTATTAGCTTCCTTAAAAATTCAAATCATAATGAGATGTTGCTCAAACCTATTTAACCTAGAGGGTAGCTACCAATAGTTCCTGAAAAATTAGGTGATGTGTCCATTTTGACTGCAGGAGAAGTGGAGCTTTGGTGCACTTGATCTTGAGTTTTCTTGGCTTCCCTTGATTTTGAGTTGTTGAAGGGAATCTTGAGGATCCCTTGGCTACCTTTGGGAGTTAAGGAGGTAGAAAATCCCCCTAGAATCTCTCTTTGTTTTATACTCTAAGATTTAATTGCAAAACCTTCATAAAAAGTGAAATATCCTTGTGATTATCCTGCATTTAACTCATGTTAGGCATTCAAAGTATGACAAGCCTTAATCACCATCCACATTAGTAACACAAGACAATAATATAGTTAAATGTGATAAAAGATACTTAATAAGGCTAAAAGGTGATAACTAACCCCTCCAAATGTACCTAATGATGGCACTCATCAAGCTTCACATACATCTAGTTCCATAGTAGGGAACTATGACTCTTCTGGTTCCTTCCAAGCCATCATTGTAATGATCAATAGCAACCATGCGTAGTGGAATGTCTTCCCTTGTTTCTGCACTTCGTGGTAGTCATCTAAAGATTCTTTACATAAGTATCAAACCCCATTATATTGGAAACCATTACTAAACTATGCGGCCAAAGAGACCATGACTGTTGGTACTTCATTTTCTCAGTATTTGTGGAGTATTTTACCTACAAGTATGTGCACAGTGAACTGAACTTCTTGGTCATTGATATAACTTATATTGTAGCCCCTTGAATTCTTAACCAACCCATATTGTGTCTTCATTTCATCAGTGACTTCCTTGTCATGACTCTTATCCATGAAATCCTCAACGGGGTTCTTTCCCTGGCATAATGGTGTAATTATTCTTCTGATCTACATCTCTTCTATTAGGATTTTCTCTCCCAGCAAAAGGTATCCATCATGCACCAAAGCAAGTATTTTGCGAACACAAATGGTTTGATACTACTTCACCTGAAGTGCAGAATGTTGAACATATTTAGTAATCCTATTTGTTGTAATCTTGTTGGTTATTATCCTGCAACCCATTGGTAAGGCTCCAATCTAGTGACTTTGGTCTCTAATTAATAAAATTTATGTAGGTATTTGTTAGAAGAAAATTGTGAATACCTGCTCCTATAATTAAAATCTCAATCCTCAATATTCAACTATGAAACATTTTCCAATGGTTCTCCTTCAAAAGGGACATCTTCGGGCATCAACAGAGTGAATACATCATAGCTCACATTATCAAGGTCTTTCAATTTCTTAGCAGCTAAATTTCTTGGTGATATATAAGGGGCTAGCCTAGTAATAACTTCTACATCTTCTTCCCCGAGACCTTTTGGTATCTCTATTTCTTGGGCCTCAATTTCTTCCTCACTGTCCTGAATTTCCATTGGATTCTTCTTCTTCTTGTTTTGTTGTTGCTTTGTCCACTTCTCCTTGGCGATTTTATTTCTTAGGGACTTTATAACATCAGGGGATGCAACTGGTATTTTGACCTAATTTTTATTTGGTTGGGTTGCTTCTGTGGTTTCTTTCTTGTGTGACGACCTCAGACCTTTGACGGGTGGTGGTGTAGTTGTCATGATTCCTGTTAATCCCTTCCTTACAAACTCTCTAGCAATTTCTTTCGATCTCTTCCTAGAAATACAAAAAATTTCTTTCTGCACAAAGTCTCAATTCAAATTCTCAGGAGGTAAAGTGTCAAAATGTGGAGCAGGACCTTTCTTTTATAACAAATTTGAATTTTGGACCCCATTATTTTCTTCATATTTGGCTCATTTGATGTAGATATGCGCTTCCCTTGTTCATTTTAATGGAAAATTCCCTTTCACATCAACTTTTTCCTTCCAATGGTAATATTTTTGGTGAACTTCGACGACCATTCCCTTGTGTCACAACAATTTCTCCCTCTTCGCAGTTCCTGGTAACTTCGACATTCTCTTGAACATCACACAGTAATTTTCCTTCAGAACGGCTCTTCCAGACTTCACCTTACTCCTGAAAATCATGTAATGATCCTTCTTTCGTGAAGCACCTTGCAGGTGGCACTTCTAGTATTTTCTAGTCTAGTGCCCACTTTCAACTGCAAGTGGCACTAAGACTTGCCCCTATCATTCTTTAGTGTGAAATTCTAGGTATAGATTCGTTCCTGTATATCTTCAATCCACTACCAGTCACTCATTGTGGCATAAACTGACCATCCAACTTCGCGAGCTGAACTATTACTACCTCATAGACATTCCTGATGATATATGGTCCTAGCCAATGTGTTTGAAACTTTCTTGGGAAATTCACAAACTTGATATCATACAATAGTACAAGGTCTCCTTCTTTGAATGCCTTCTACTTGATGTGCCTATTGTGCCAAGTTTTATCCCTTGATTTTTTAACTTGCTGACTGTATCCTGTAATAAACTTGTCTTCTTCAAGAAAAAGCAATTGCTCCATCTTTTCTTCCATTTTTTTGCAGTCGACCATGTCTTTGAATGCTATAATTCTTAAAATTAGCACTATAGATTCCATAGGCATGACTTCTTCTTGTCCATAGACCAACCTAAAACATGTATGCCATGTTAGCTTCTTACAAGTTGTCCTATATTCCCATAACACCACTAGAATTCAAAAATCCCAGTCATTTATGCTCATGTTACATACCTTTGTGAGTGCATTCTCTAGAATCTTATTGAAATTTTCAACTGTTCCATTTTCCTGAGGATTATAGGGTGTACTCTTCTGATGATGTACTGGAAATTCCTCAGTCAGCACCTTAATAGTCTTATGTAAGAAATGTGAACCTTTGACACTCATCAAAATCTTTGGACACCCAAATATGGATAGAATATCTTGAAATATGAACTTCGTAGCGGTATCCACACTGCGATCCTTTACTAGCTTTGATTCAACCCATCTCGTCAAATAATCTATTGTAGTGATTATGTACCTTGTGTTGGTCTTCTTTTTTGTTGGATTGATATGTATGAAAAAGTTAATAGCCCACTTATCAAACTCTTGCAACATCATCTATGGATTTAGTGGCATTTCATCTCTCCTAGATGCCTTTCATGTTATTTGACATGCATTACAAGCTCTAAAAAAATCATTTTCATCCTTATGTATTGTGGGCCACCACAACCCATCCCTCAATATCTTTTGCATAGTGGCATTTCCTGCACAATGTCCTCCTACAACTACTACATGAGCTTCTACCAAAATACTTTTCCTTTCATCCTTAGAGACATATCTACGCAATATTTCATTTAGTCCCATCTTGTAAATATGTCTGGAAATCAATGAGAAATCAACTGCTTTGACTACCATCACCTCATTAGGGGAATTTTGAGGTCTAAAATTGGCCTCCTAAGGAAAATGTACAATCAAAATTCACTTTATGAGAAATAATCACATTTGATGGCATGAAATCATCCCCAATGGTTGATGTGGCATTTTTTGAGATAAAGGTACTTACTTGTTACATTCTCAATGGTCAACAAAAACTCATGGTTAACCATGGTAATGCTCTATGTATTTTTAAAGTCATAAAGTACTAATAATAAATGTCATTTCACAATTTTTGAATAAAATATTATTATTTTCATTTCATATTTTTTGAAAGAAAGAATGCATATCCTTACATAATATTCATGTATTTACACATTTTTCAATAAATATTATATTTGTATATTTTCATAAATTTGTTTTTAAATTATATATTCATCTCATTTTATTTAATATTATAATTTCAAATTAATTATAAGTTAATATCTATAGATATATATTATACATATGAAATGAAGATAAATAAAACGGTGACCTTGTAATTTTATGATAAATCAAATCTATGAATAATATTGTTATAATATTAATAACAATAAAAACATATTAAAATTAAAGAAAAAACGTATATTAGTTTTATATGACGAAAACATTTACATTAGTTTTGTATAATAAAAAAAGGTATATTAGGCTCAACATAGTTTCCAGTAAAAAGATTCTAAAATTTCAATATATATAAATCTTACATTATACATAAAAATTGAAAATTTTTCATATTCTAGGTTTCAAAAAGGGAAAAAGATGGAAGGAGACAGTGGATCTCAGAACCCTAATCATGGCGACGGGAGGAAAACCCTAGCACTCTTGGATATGGTGTAGACGACAGATCGAAGGTTGTAGGGACGAGTATGGTGGACACTTGGGCACACCATAGTATCCCACACCGCACATCGGAACATGAGTCACGGAACAGGCGTCAAAGGGTTAAGGATGGAGGTCTATTTTGGTTATGCCCCAAATATTGCTACCAACCAGAGGAGTAAGTATGCATTCATGGGTTTGAAGGTGTTCCTGCGCTTTTGGAGGAGATGTTTAGTTGTTAACAGAAATAGAAACTAAGGTTAAGGAATGGGACTCTGTAGACATTGATCCATAGCTTGAGGATCTTCTTGCAGTCTGGGGTTATGAAGTATCGAAGAAAACCCTAGAGAAGTATATTCCGATGATCAGTGGAGCTGGGTAAAATCTCAGAGGTTCGAGAGAGGTCTGAGGCATAGGGAACATAATTGGGTTTTTAGGGGAAATTTAGCTTAGTACCTTCAACTATGCTTGGAAGGTAGATAGCGGAACTGACCGGCATCAGTAGCCTACAAATTTTGGGACGACAACAAAAGCAGATGTCATGTTAATTCATGTAAGTACCTCCTTACGATGTGACCTAAATAATCAATTATTCTTGGGAGGGTTAGAAGAAATTGTTGCTAGCTGTGGGATTCAAGGAAATGTGGGGTTGAACGCTTTTCTGGAAGAAGGCCATTGTCAGCAGGACCTGGTCAGAGGAGTCTGTTTGGATACCTCATTTTCTCATAAAATTACCTTACAGTGGAAAGAGACTTTGCATTATGTGGAACTCTATCCCTTTTAGGCTTGTGAAGTAATGGGATCTTGTCCGGAGGTGGGAAAAGGTATTTTTCCAATCCCTACTCACAATCGGGAGCTAGAGATTCGATCTATAGGTGGGTTTTGACCCACAAGTCAATATGAGGAACAAGAGAAGTTCTCAAGTGCTCACAGAGAGGTTGAGGTGCATGTTGGCACTGGGTTCGTGAGTGTTCAAGCAGGAGGGAACAGTTCTCAGGAGAAATCCCAGCTTCAGACAGAAGGGCGACCTAGGTCCCTCGAACCAGAAGGGCCAGATGTTCTTGAAACCCCGCTGGAGGGCGAGGAAGGAGGAAGCATTGGGGTTGTAGGAAATAATAGAAATAAAGCTAAGTTGATCAGGAATAAGGAGGAAATCCCATGCTGTGTGCTTGAGGTTGATATTCAAATAGATAAGGTAATGGAAGCTGCCGAAACAATTCTAGTAGGTCATGTCAAAGGGAGGAAATTCACGACAAAATAAATTTCGGAATGGACCTCAAAAGTGTGGTAAGACGCTCCAAAGAGACAGGTTGAAGTCCAAACCCTTGCTCGAGGGTGGTCTATGATAAAATTTTCTAAGAAAGAATATTTATAATGGCTGTTGAGATGAAACTGGAACTTTGGGAAACGACCTATACTGTTTTGGACATGGAATCCATTGTTCGATGCACAAAGGGAGAAAATTGAGGAAACCCCAGTGTGGGTTAAAATTCTAGGACTGCATGTTCCTTTATAGATATAACTTTCCTTTAGATCGATAGGGAACACCCTAGGGCAGTTCCTCGAGGTGCATACGTCTTACCTTCAGACCATAGATAAGAGTGCAGCAAGAATTTTGGTCAGTCTTAACCCAAAAGAAGGTCTAGCTCAGGAGATACACCTAAAGTACAAGGACCTTGCTTTCACCCAAATGTTCGAATATGAACATATGCCCTTCCATCGCCACCATTGCCAAAAATATGGTCATCTAGCTAAGGAACTCCCCTTAGGCGACCGAAGAAGAAGGAAGCAGAAGAGGGAGATCTGAATGTCAGATGGGTTTTAGGAAGTAGAGGATCTCAGAGAAGTCGAAGGGGAGCCAATGGAAGGCTTAGAGGGAGAAAGTGGGAAACAACTACAAGATGGACCACAAGACATGCAGACAGAGTCAAGAAGCCCCATTTCCAAAATTTAGCATGAGGAGAAGCCTCTGATTCCCTCTGGTCCTCAAGATCTCGTGGCTTTAGTACCTCAGTAGGAGGGTACGATCCTAGACCCTGTCATCTCTCAATGCTCCTCTTTTGTTTACTTCTAATTTTTCTCTTTCAAGGCCTGGTCCCTACAGGCTTGTTGTAATGGAATATATTAAAATGAATTCTATTTCAAAGACCTTGGACAATATCATAAACTCCATTCCTGAACTCCTCATTGATACTCTTATAATAATGGGCCCTCAGCTTCCCCCCTCGTTGTCCTGCTCCCCTGATAAACCTCCTTATAACCCCAAATCTAGGGACAAGAAGATTATACCTCATAATGTGGTGTGAGGTCTCAGACCTCATCCTCTCTCATTCATCCCCAGAAAGTATAGGGGTCGGAAATCCAACCTATCCAAAGCCCGGGTTAAGGAAAAACTTGAAATTTCTAATGGGAAACATATTTTTATCTAAAGGGTGATTAGAGAAGCGCATACCCCCTCCCTAGGTTACCGATTATCATTCTATATTTCAATTGCAGGGGTTTTGCTAGTTAGCCCAAAAAAACTAGCATTGAGGGCTTTGATGAAGTCCTATGAGCCGGACATTCTTATGCTCCAAGAGACTTTGGGGTCAGGGGAGGAAGTTGTTGGAGCTATATCCCGAATGTTACCGAGTTGTTCCTTTCAAGATTTGGATGCTCTATGAAGGTCTGGGGGTCTGACGATGGCCATTAAGTATGGAAGATTAAAGGATATTAACTCATGGGGAATGGACAATGCCTTAGCAATGGAAGTCTACTCCAATGAAATCTGCCACCCCCTTATGTTACTAAATTTTTATGGTCCTTTCTTGGATAGGGTCTCCTTCTTGAATAATTTTTTTGCCAAATATTGTCTTAAATATGCAAACCTCATTCTGGGAGGGGATCTGGATTTTTCTCTGGGGCTCTCTGAAGCCTGGGGCCCTTCTTCTCGAGCGGACCCCCTCACTAATTTTTCTTGAACAATACAGTCTCTTTACACCTGGTGGATGCCAAATTAATTAAGCCAAGACCCACCTTCAAGAACATAAGAGCTAGAGAGGACAGGGTGGCAAAAAATTTGGATCAGTTTCTTCATACAGAGGAGATGGTGGCCTGATCCTTGGTCTTCCGACACTGGTTGGGGGAAGGGGGTGTCTTAGACCATTTTCCCATTCTCCTGGAAATAAAATTCCCCCACAAGAAACCTCGAACTCCTTTCAATTTCAACTCCTCCTGGCTCAAGATGAGTTTTTCAATCAACTGTTCAAAGATACCTCGAGGAAGGGGGAGGAGGTTCGTCGTGGAAGAAAGAGCATACACTTCATGGAGAGCCTTAAACAGATGAAAAAGGCCACTTTGAAGTGGGAAAAAATGAAAAAATTCAGGGAAGAGGGAGCCCTTCAGTTGATCAATGAGTAATTTGACCACTTGGAGAAGTTAGAGGGTGTGGGCTATGAATCAAATGAAATGAGGGAGAGAATAAAGAGCCTAGAATCGGCTAGGAAGAAAATTTTACTTGAAAATGAAGAAAGGTGGTGCCTCAAAAGTAGGGTAATCTGGTTGTCAACAAGGGATGAGAATACCATTTTCTTCTAGAATTATAAAAATGGCCGCAAAAATATAAATACCATATGGGGGATGCAATCGGAGGAAGGGGGAGCTGAAAAATCATTCGTGGAACTATCTAGTCTAGGATGTAACCACTTCAGATCGCTATTCAAAGCCCCAACAAAGCCCTCAATAGAATAAGTGATCAAAGTGGATAAGTTCTTCCCCATATATATTTAAGAGGAAGGAAATGATATAATAATGGATCCAGTGTCAAAGGAGGAGGTGGAAGGGATTCTTAAGTTAATGCAGAAGGATAAAATGCATGGTACAAATGGATGGACGATGGAATTATTTCAAAACTTCTTCGAATCCCTGGGGATGATCTTCTTGGAGTGGTATAAGAGTCAAGGATCACCGACAACATCCACAACCCTTCAATTCCATTATTTTTGCACTCATCCCCAAAAAGGAGGACCCTAAATCCTTTGATGATTTCAGGCCTATCTCTCTTTACATCTACATTTACAAAATCATTGCAAAGGTGATAACCACTCGCATAAAGCCTTTCCTTTCAAAAAACGTTTCTATGGAACATTTTAGGTTTTTGGATGGAAGGAAAATTCATGAGGCAGTGGGGGTGGCCAAGGAAACTCTACACAACCTGAAGAGAAGCAGGAAGAGAGGAGAAATAGTGAAAATTGATCTATCAAAAGCATATGACTGAATTTGTTGGTTGTACATTCGCTTGCTCCTAACCCATTTGGGGTTCAGGAATGACTTCATCAACTAGGTGATGGGGTGCATCACTTCTACTAGTATTTTCATTTTGATCAACGGGATTGCAACTCTTTTTTTTCAAGTTTAGAGGGGTCTTTGTTAGGGTTTCCCTTTATCACCCCTCCTCTTCCTCCTCATAGTAGAAGGCCTAAGTCAAATGATTCATGATGCAAAAAGGAGAGAAGAATTGAAAGGAACTGAAGTGGCAATCAACTTGTCCATTACACATTTTATATTTGTAGATGATATCCTTATGTTCAGTAATGGAAGCAGTGAAGACAGCAGACGAATTAGATTAGTGTTGGATCTCTTCCTCAAGGCTACGGGGCTGAGCATCAACAACCAAAAATCCTCCATAACCATGGAATGGTTTTCAAGGACAGAAGTGGATAGAATCTTTGAAGTGCTCCCCTTTGAAGTTAAATCATTCAATGACAGTTTTAGGCACATGGGATTCTATTTAAATCCTGACTCTTATAGAACTCAAGACCGGCACTGGCTAATGGAAAAAATTGAGACTAGAATGAAGCACTGGAGCTTCAAATGGTTGTTTAGGGAAGGGAGGATTGTGCTAATAAAATCAATTTCACTGGCTATTCTGGTGTATTGGGCTGCCTTAACTTGGGTCCCGAAAGGTACACTCTCAAAAATAAGCAAACTATGTAGCAGGTTTTTGTGGGCAGGATCAAAGGTAGAACTTGTTATGCCATGGGTGGTGTGGGAGAAAGTGGCGAGACCAAAGGCTTGGGGAGGATGACGAATAAAGGAGCTCTGGTCCTTGACCCCTTCTTTGGTGGAAAAACTGGGTTGGAGGCTTATCACCTTGGAGAATTTAAGGACATCAGTAATCAACAGGAAATACATAGACCCTATGCCGATGGGAGACTGGTTGTGCCTTCCTACAAAGAAGGTGCTAAATGCCTTGATTGTTTGGAAAGCCACGCTAGCCTCTATTAGGATCATTTAACAAGGATTGGCTTGGCATGTTGGAAATGGTGAACAAGTCAGACTTCGGCAGGACTTTTGGGTAGGGTGCAATGGGGGTTTTACACTCTCTCGAGATTTACTTGATCATCTAGATAGTAGAGGAATACACTATCTGATTCATATTGATAGATTAGGCTAGTCAACCATTTTGAGACAAGCGTGGAAGTCAAGGGAGGACCTAAAACTTTAAGGTAGGTGGAGGGAACAATGGTAGGGATATAGAAGTGAGCTACAAAGAACGGATGTCCACATTCATGAGAGGTTGGATGCACTACAATGGGTACATTCACCCACATGCCATTATGCCCCAAAATTTGGATACAAATGGCTAATGCCTCAAAAATGGTGGGCAGAGCCAGAGTGGTGGCATAAGCTGTTATGGGAACTTAAAGGCCCAACAAAGTCAAGGCTCTTATTCTAGTGTATTTTAAAGAAAAAAGTACCTTCATGGGATAATATGCAGAAAACAAGAAAGATAAGGGCAAGCTAGTGCTCCCTATGCAAAAAGAATGAGGAATCCATTCAAAACCTATTCCTAGCCTGTCCCTTTAACAAGAGTTTATGGGCAGAAAATTTGCAGCTTCTAAACCTCTCCTAGTGATGGGAAGGTCCCTCCATCTCAAAGGCTTGGAAAAAGTAGTGGAATGAAGCCCCAAACGACCAGGTCAGGAATGTCCTGCTAATTATCTCGTGGGGTACTTAGATTGCCAAAAACCATGTTATATTTAAGGAAATTTTGTTTCCTGTTTCTCTCCTAGCATTAGAAAGGGCATCAATCTACGAACATATCCCTATCCTCAAGGAAACATAGATGGTTAGGATCATTAAGGAGGAATAAATCAGGGGTGAGATACCATGGGCCTATTTTGATGGGGCCTGTGACCCTCAAAACAGGTGTGGGGCAGGGCTCACTATCCATTTCCTTTTCGAAAAGACCTTCAAAGCCTCGTTGGGATTAGGAACTGGAACAAACAACTTTAATGAACTCCAATCCCTTAAATTGCTTCTATGTTGGCTTACTCAACTTGAGTTGAGAGCAGTCCAGAGTTTTGGAGACTCCATGATTATTATTAAATGGTTTAATGGAACTCAAAGATCCCACAACTATATTATGCTTCCATTATTAGAAGAGGTTCTAAACATGAAATATCACTTTATCAAATATCTGCTTGTCAAATTTACAAGGAACGAAACATGGATGCAAGCCTTCTATCTAAGGAGGGCATAAAGCAAGCTATGGGGTCTTGGGTAATCAAAGAATTCGATGTAGATTTGGTCCGGGTCCTGGAACAGCCTCCATTTTCTCTCTAAATGATAAATCAATCAATTCTTTTTGTTTTTTGATTTCACCTTATTATGCAACTCTTATTTTAAATGTTAATTCAAACTTGTTTATACTGTACAACTCTCATTTTATCTCTATTTTAGATTGTTTTCCTTTTCAGAGGAGATCTAGGAGATAACAAAGGGGTTTTTCCTATTTCAAAACTCTATACATCTTGAATAGTGTTTACTACCTAGATGTCTTTTGTGTAAAAATCAACAAGAGACCTGGTTTTGACTCCTTTTTAGGGTTGTTTTTCCTTTAAAGGAAAACCCGGGGGTCAATACAGGCGCTATACTTTGGAAATATTGATAAGGCTATTTGAAACAACAACACTACTTTCCTTATAGCAACAACTCCATGTTTTTTCTTTCTCCGATGTCTGAAAGGAAAACGTGCAGTTTTCGGAATTCCAAAGGCATATACTATATAACCTTCTATGATCTAATAGAAAGTTCGATTTTTATTTTTCAGAATATATATATATATATGATACTTAAAAATTTAAATTAAATCTATTTCAATATTTTTTTTAATTCTAAATACAACTAAATTAATTTCATTATGATTATATTAATAGTATATATATTGTACATAATATTATAAAAAATAATCTACATGTTATAGAATATATATTATATTCCTTTTTATATTATATATTGTGTTTTCTTATGTTATAAAAAAAATCAATTCAATATGTAATATAAAAAAATACATAAAATAACATATTACATTTATTATTATATTTTATTTTATTTTTATATATTATATTAAATATATGTTATTATATAATTTAAATAAAATATATATTTTAATTAATAGTATATTATACAATTAAGAATTTATGAATTTATATTTATAATTTATTTTAATTTATTTAAGTACAAATGACAAATGCATTAGTTGTTATATGATAATGAAATTTTCTTGAAAAGCTCATTCTTATTTATAGTCACATGAATACAATTTTTTCATTAATTTTATTTTGGTACACATTTTCAATTGAATTTAACCATGGTTGCATGGATCGTGGTGCAAAAAGTAAAATGCAAATTTATAATATTATTTTATTGGTTTAGCTATTATTTTATTATTTCCCTAGGAGGCCCATTTTAGACCTCAAAATTATCCTAATGTTCTTCCGATGTGTATTTTACTCCACGGGTGCCATTACTGTAGAAAAAAACTAAATAATATTCACGAAGTGATCATCTTCAACCTTGATTGCAAATAACTGTGCATCATGCAAGTTCTCCTCAATGCTCATGGGTTCCTCGCTTTTCTCGGTTCTTGATAGATGATCAGGCCCATAATTCATTATTCCTGGCTTGACTACAGCTTCAAAGTCATGATACTAAAAAAATAACAACCATCGATAGATCTTTCCTCCCAAAATAGGCTTATTAACCAAAGAATTTAGCATGGAGTGAACAATGAACATCTTGAAGTGTGCTTCCAACAAATAATTCTTGAACTTTTGTAATGCATAAACTGTAGCCAACCCCTTTCTTTCTGTTGTAGAATAGTTTTTCTCTGCCTTGGACAATTTTTTTCTTGCAAAAGCTATGGGGTGATCAATTTCTCCTTCTCGTGGTTGTGCCAATATTGTACCCATTGCTATGCAAGAGGCATCGACATGTACATTAAATTCCTTAATCCAATCTGGGAAAACTATAATAGCCATAGTTATCATATTCTCCTTCAGCATGTCGAGGCTCTTTTGGAATTCTTCATCCCCATGAAAAGTAGCATATATCTTCAGTATATTCTCCATAGACATAGTTATTTGCGCATACACCTTTATAAACTTTCTATAATAGCCTGTGTGTCCAAGTGCCATGTGTAGTTGCTTCACTATCTTAGGTGGCTCTAGGTTCACAATAGCATCAATCTTCATAGGGTCCACCATAAGTCCCTACTTACAAACAACATACCCCAATAGTATACCAAAAGATATAAAAAATATGCACTTCTTAAAATTCAGTGATATTTGATACTACCTATAGCTATCCAACATCAATCTCAAGTTAGAAACATGCTTCTTCAACAACCCAAAGAATATCCAGTCATCAAAGTAAACCACAAAAATTTGAGTATATATTCCTTTAAAGTTGCGACTACAACTCTAGAGAATATGGCAGAATAATTCTTCAATCTAAAAGGCATCATGGTGTACTGGTAACAACCCCACACTTTAGCAAAATTGGTCTTATGTCAATATTCTGGCACAATTCTGAGCTGGTGGTAACCCAAAAAACCATCTGTGAAAGAGTAAACCTCCTGTCTTCCCACATTGTCCACTAATTTTTCCATGAATGGTGTGGGAAAGGGGTCATGCACACATTCATCATTCAATTTCCTTACGTCCACACATATTCTGATCTCGCCATTTTTATTCATTTCCTAAACTACCATAAGACTTTCCCATTCAGATTATTTGACTATTTCAATGATCACTGCCTTGATCATCTTTTCAAAAATCCTCCTACATGTTTTTAATTATATTTTGGATTTAACCTATAAGCTATTTTCTTTACTAGCTTCGCGTCAGGTTTCAGCATAATCTTGATACCTCCTAGGTCTCATACTATACCCTTCAATTCATAAAAATTCATGGGGAGGAGTTTTTCATACAATTGCAACAGTTCTGCAACCTTGCTAATGTTGTCTTCATCCCAATAATATCCAAGCAGAGAAAATTTTGGTTCTTCTTCTGATCTAATATTCACCTTCTTTGTCTTCATGGGCTGCGTTATATCAAGGATTTCCGACTCTAGTCTAGCAATTGTGTGATGCCCTTTTGATTATGGGATATCAATAGTGTGTGGATCCTCAGCATCCTTTTCCGCTCACACATTATAGCATTCCAGTGTGTGCTGCAACTACGCAGTCCAATCAGGTTGTGTCCAAGTTACCGCAGTTGTAGTCATAAAAATCCATGCTCTGAATTCATGAAGGGATTCGTCTATGCACAGAAAATCATCTTCAAAACTATATGTTAGGAAGAACCCTTCAACCAAATTTTTCCAATTCATCGTTCCATATCGCAGTTATGTCTCAAGATACCAATTCATAGGGATAAGGTCTAATGTGTGAAGAACACATGTACCCACTCTGGTTCTGGATATTCTACCCAGACTTAAGTCTAGCAGAAAATATGATCTCGGGGGTCATCCTTCCCATCATATTTCACTTCGATTTTCATATTTACTTGTCCAAATCTGATCTTCATCACTGTGTGATACTCTATCCAACTTTTGATATTTTCCTTATGATTACCCCACCATCTAGTAGGTGTATATCTCAGAGCTACATCCAAATCATGGAAACATTTTTCTTTTGGAACATCTCTTTCAAATTTATTAA
This sequence comes from Pinus albicaulis, assembly GCA_034641835.2. Classification (NCBI taxonomy): domain Eukaryota; kingdom Viridiplantae; phylum Streptophyta; class Pinopsida; order Pinales; family Pinaceae; genus Pinus; species Pinus albicaulis. The sequence continues at coordinate 881,512,454 of CM076570.1, forward strand.
GCAAAAGACTTACATCATATATCCCATCATAATAAGGAAAATTACATACCTCTGAAGTTATGCAACAAAGTGATATTGTGATTTTGTTACATCATATTTTAGAGACTCCATGCAACATGTTCTGCGAATTATCTAGTTATTCATCACAGTGTGAAATACAAGAATTTTATTGTTCCCAACTTAGCCTTACATCTGCATGGGATTGATACAATATTCCTCCTTAGCTATTACATTGTATATATTGTCAATATATGCATCACAATACTCATCGTGGACAAAATCTGTATAAGGCACTCCTTATGATGGGTCTAAAGGAAAAAAGACCCTCAGATCACCATTTTCAAACACCATATTTCTCTTCTTCAAGTTGATTATCACATTAGTATCAACATCCCAATCCAATCCGAGTAGTGCCAGATATGGATTTATATCATCAAAAATTTCAATCACTTTGAAATATACAACAGTGTGCATTCCCTCAATATCTACTATAACGTTAGGAAACCTTCCCATAGCGACGATATTCTTTTGGTTCGACATTCTCAACTGAATCAACGACCATTGCAACTACGGCTTTCCCATTATCTCCCAAGTTTTCTTAGGAAACACATTGGAATCAGATCCCAAATCTGGTATTACCTGATCCATATGATAGTCCCCGATCTGCGCAGTTAGTCTCATCTCCCTTCTGATTCTCTTCTTGTGTCGATGCAACTTATTTACTACGTGCGGCTCACTGTGCGGTTATTATTTTCCAATGCAATAGTATATCAACTCCAAGAGGTTGTCAACAACCTTCTGATCTCTTAGCAACCTCATGCAGGTCTTCAAAAATGATTTTAATATGGATGGATCAAAGTCCTTTGTCGTATTAATTACCTTAGCACTGTCCCTTTTCGGTATTAACTTCTGTAACGACTGCGCTTTAGATGGGGAAGCTCCATGATCCATGAAGCTTTTCTTCGCATCCATGAAGGTCTTCTTTTCCCTCTGCATGTTGAATCCAGGGTACTTTTCTGCAGTCTTCCTAACCCATGTATCTTCCATCATCTTCATTCCTTTAGCTTTATCATATCCTATTACTACGCCACTTCTTGTTACTATGTTGATGCATGGGTCATCTTCCCTTGGTTTCACAGTCATCATCTGCAAATTTTGGTCAGGATACCAGTTTCTTTTCTCTTGTATTTTTTTCATATGGACAGGACATTCTTCTATCTCATGATCAAAAACTTACAATACTTACAGGTGAAGGTTGGATTCTGAAAATCCCTTGTGAAGTGATGTGCTTCTCCACAGTTATAATAGAAAATTTTTCCATATCCTCAACCAGCGCCTCCTCCTCACCCTCATCCTCATCCTTGGAATCCTCCTCAAATTGCATGTTATCCTTTATCTTCATGTACATGTCCTTCAACCTACATTCTATAATCACCCACAGTCTACTCCATCATGAAATCATAACTATGACAATTATTCTCAGCATGCCCCACTGATCTACAGAAGTTACAAAACAATTGTTTTGGGGCTTGTGCATACTTTTGCAACAAATAGCACTCTTTTGTGTGATTTTTACCTGCAATATTACATATGTCACATCATATGCTTGATCATGGGTTCAATGAATTAGGCACTACACTGTTGTGGTATTCTCTCAACATAGGGAATTGATCCTTATAATGGAATTTTTCTTTACAATTTATGCACCATAATTATGATCGAATTTCTGACCCTAATTTCTTACACTTATGCTGATCTTGAAACTCCAAATTCATTGCTACTAGTTGGCTCTGAATATGTTCTACTCCTACATGTGTATTTGCAATCGACGAAGCTTCCAACTTCATCGCAATTTCCAGAGCTTAGGTCTCTGTCAATATCTTATGTTGTGTCAAAGGTAGCTTGATATATGGAAATAGCGCAGCTATAAACCACTCCTTATGCTTCTCTTTAGGGATTGTAAAGCTTAATTTTCCCATTAACATTTTGAACCTTTGATCTAAATCCCAAAAAAATTGAGTTTGTAGTTTTTTAATCTCCTGCAACGCAGTGATAAATGGTCTTGGAAATGGAACCGTTTGTTGGATGAGAAGGGTCTCGAACCAGGTTCAGAGTTATATGCGCACCAAAAAAACCCTATATTACCGGCCCTTTTGGAAATGACCTACTGTGCATATCACAATCTCACCCGAGGAAATATTGGGCGATTTCAGAACTAGGTTTTTGCATCCATAAGGACAATAAGATGATGAGCTACTGCTAAACTTCTACTTATGTTATTAGGAACTACGTAGAGGAATTTATCTACTTTAACAGTCTATACTTCATTTATCAATCAATACTTGTACACACTACGATTTTATCATTAAAAAGGGAACATAAAAGTTAGAAATAAATTCACAACACACATATTAATAAAATACTATGCATAAACACATAGACACTTTCAAACTCTTTTTATTATATTATGATAAATCTCTTTAATACATACAACTTCTCCAAACTCTGCACATAGTTGTAGGTGGTATTTACACAAAGTTTTAGACTCTTTAAGGCGTCCGCACACTCAACTGTAGAGCCTTCCCTTAGGTTCAAAAAGAACTTAACAACAGTTATTCAACAGTTTGTGCTCATCAACAATTACAAGATATATCTTCGACTTGACATTACATTTCTTTATATATCCTTTACATACATGCACTACCATGGTCCACATACCATGGGTGGAAAAAAATAACTAATAAGCTTGAACCCTTTACAAAAGGATGGGCTTCAACCCGCCCCGAATCTCCAAACCTCTCCGCGGTAGATTCATCTTAGCTGGACCACTCACTCTGCTCCTTGAGTTGCAGACTCTTTTTCCCAAAAATAGACCAAAAAAAACCAAGTTTGGCCATCCCAAATAGCTACACTAACAATAAAAATAAGGGGGATACACTAGTATTATAGGGACCTAACATAAGTTTTTTGACTTCTTCTCCCTTCCCAACTAATTCTATTTTCTTGGCATTATGCATCCTTTTTTATTGATGCCACATCTTGATGGAGAAAAACAAGTGGATTTTAGTGAAAACCCACATCTCCAGTAGATATTTCAATCACAATAGGGTCATGTTGGTTTTACCTCCTTCGTGGCTTCCTTGTATTTTGCATTAGCTACAATCAAATCACTTGGACTTTCTATATAGTTTTCATCAAATCTATGGCTAGGAGAGACCTAACAATTAGCTCCACACCAAATAGCATAGATCGAGGCTTTACCAAAAATTGACACCTAAATTAACACCATTAACTCTCCTTCCTGTTGGTGTCAAAACACAACATTCTTGCAAAATTTGGAAGCCAGGAGGCACAAGGGGCCTAGTTTTGGTCTAATCCCCTTCAGGCACTATAGTTCATGGGCCTTGGTTATTTTATTTAGTTGATGAAATGGCGTAAGCGTAACTTGTAGTGCCATAACCTTAGGTGTTGGGTGTGGTAGGTAACAGATATTGTAGGCATGCCATATAGAGGAATCAATGGCATTGACGCATCATGCTAGAGTAGACAGAAGAGGCTCTGACAAAGTTGCATGTCACTAGGATCTAATGGACGTAGCACCTGTCGATCCAACAGTCTAGAGTGATCCAAGCCCCCAAGATGCATGGAAAATAATGCTAAGTAGGGATGTGGAGGAAGCCATAGGTTACCTCTATAGGGCTCCCACATGCCTCTGCAACTTTCAAAGGTTGTGGCCTCAACTGTGCAATATGTCACCATGTGTCTCCTCCATGTTGAAAACCAACTCGCCACTTCCCTACGCCACATCACCAAGTTTCCTACCAAGTCCTCCTCCGTGATTCTTCCCCATATACCCACCTAGAAACTCCACTTCACTTGATTTTTCATCTACGATGTCATCACTCTATCCACCTAGTCAAGTCACATGTGGCCTAGTCCCACCTCCAACTCGTGTCAGCTTAATGTCACCTGAGTTCGAACATACCTGCATGATTATAGACCCAACAACGAAGAAGGCTTCTCATTCAATGATCCTCAAGGCTCTGCATTGTGAACCTACACAAAAAATAAAGAAACAAGAGGGTGTGAAGAATGCTACATGGAGGCCTCTCATGAATTCCACACATCCCCGAGGTTTTCAAAAGCCAAGAGTCTATTAGTCCAAAAGGCCACCACATAGATATCTACATAGGATTCCCATGTCATACAACCATTATTGTTGCCTCCCTATGGTAGCTATCTAGTCATCATACACCATCATTCATCAACATAATCCACCCATGTCATGATGACATCATCAAAACTTTTTATCGATCGAAAGTTGACATATTTGCAGGCCAATTACTTTATAAAAGTCAGGAAATTTTGATGTTTACTAGCATATTTTCTCAATAATTCAGCTTAGGATGCATATTTCTCAATAGAAACTAAATAATTCAACCACCATCCTTGTTCTTAGAAAATTTTGACCTTTTTTGACCATTTCACGGTTGAAGTACTCTAACATTTGGAATTTAAAACTCAAAAGAACGTGCTTTTAAAAAAAGCCCTTTTGGCCAAGAAGATCCTAATTTTAGCAGATAAATCCAAGGATGAGGTTCAATTCACTTACTCTAAGTAGCCCCAGTTCAAATGCCCACATGAATGCATTGAATTTGAGCTTGAATTTTCCTGCTAAACCCCAAGCCCAACTCTTCACATGCACTAGTTTCTCCAAGTTCATAAAATTTGGAAAGTTATTGCTCTAACTGTCGACCATTCTCTTGCCACCACATGGAATTCCTATACTCACTCCCCAAGTCACTAAAGGATCTCCTCTTTCACCCCATCACTCATTTTTAGTTATTCAGTCCTCAATTAAATCTCATACTCTCTCAATGGCTACATAGTCAACCAAAGGTTTTTTCGATGCTCAATCCAAAGAGAAAGGAAAGGAACATGATATTATCGACTAAATTGCAAATTTTTGAGGCCACCACCATCACAACAAGTACATCAGCAGGAAAAACCATTGGAAAGAGCATCAACACCTATGTCGGCATTTTCGACAACACGCCCACTCTAGCACCTCACCCAACATTAGAGAAATTTTGAGTTCTAAAATTGACCTTTTAAGGAATATTATAAAATAATAGTGAAAATAATAAAATAAGATTAAATTATATCATCAATTTTTGGAGGGAAAAAATAAAAATTACTTTTTCAACTCATGTTTTTAACCTATTTGCCTACGATTTTACTCAAATTTCAAGTGAGATCACTTGTTGGATGTGAAATTTATTTTTTCATCCAAGGAGAACCCATGTTGCATATTTTTGAAGTTCCCTACTATACGAAAAATGTGAAATACATGGAAATGTGATTGAAATCACATTTTTTCATGTATGTCACATTTTTCGTGTAGTAAAGTGCATAAAAAATATGCAACATGGGTACACCTTGGATGAAAAATTAAGTTCTGCATTCAATGAGTGCTCCCACATGAAATATAAGTGAAATCATAGGGAATTAAGTTGAAAATAGTAGTTTTTTTTATCTTTTTACCTTTTTACTCCAAAAAATGGTGAATCATCCCCCATGGTTGACATCATCATAACGAATCCTATTAGTTCTTATAAAGTTGATTTTCTTTATACATTTTTTTTTTGAGGTGCATTTCTAACCTCAAAAAATCTCTAATGGGCAGCGTCCAAGAAGAGAGAGAAGCCCCAACGCCTAGCCAAGAGAGAAAATGATAGGTTATTAAGGCCAAATACAAAGGGGCCAACCCAAAGGTAGGAGGTGTTTCAAAAAACTTCTAGAAGAAGTTAGTAATATTGCAACTAGAAATTTTGTAACAAATCTTTGTGCTTTTTCAAATAACACTAGTGGTTTAGGGTGTAGTCTAAGTTCTTTAGTGCCTATGTATAAGCCTCATTTTGAACATTTTAGGGGAGAGATGTCTTGTTTGTAGGGAAACTTATCCATATTTTTTGGTGAATTTCTGGGAGGTTTTCAAGCTATTCCAAGGAATAATTCTACAATAACTCTTTGGTTGTGTATACTATAACACCCCACCCCACATTTACTTTCTTTCACAAGCTATCTAGGGTAAAAATGAAATGAGAGTTACTATGATATGACCTCACAAATAAGTTCTTGTTATGGAAGTGGGGTCTACCATATCAAAACTTACTGCAGTTTTGTAGGGAAAACATGCCACACTAATTTCAGACAACATCCATTGTTGGTTTAACCCTGAGTCGGAACTATTTTTTTCCTTGACTTAACAAACTAGTTGCATGCATGCCAAGTTGTGCTAGAATCTAGAAGGCCCCAACCACACGCATTCCAAGATGTGGAAGAATATAGAAGGACCCAAATGCACATAAAATCATTCCTCGATTAAAATAAAAATGATATTTCTTAGTTAAGAGATTGTAGCTACAAAATCAATGCCACATTTTGAAGGCTAGCCTACCGGGAAATTCCAAAACCTTCTAGAATAAATTCTAAAGCAACCAAAAATATGCATAATGTATACTTAGGCTCAAACCTTGCCCAAACATTCCAAAGACATGATATAAATTTAGGCAAACATATGATAGACATAGTAGCTATAGGTCATGAATGCATATCTGATCATTGTCCCATGTCATAAAATTGACTCAATAACCAATACATGTTCTCATTGATATCAATAAAAAATAAAACATGATAAAATATGAATAATTTCAACTGTTGAAAAATATCCTGAAGATGGATCTCTGTTGGGATTCGAAACGTCGATAAATTTCTTGTACACTATGTAAAATCTGGACCATTCTTCTTCAAATCCAACCAATTCAAGGACTTCCACATACCACCTGACCATATATTAGGTTGAACCAAATCTCTTAGCCAATCACACATGCACCATATTCCAAGCATGAATTTGGAATCACATGGTATAAAGCAAAATAGAACCGAATAAGGCTTCTAGAGGCTAAATAACCTCAACCCTCAACCACAATTATTTACCTAAACTGGTCCAAACATCACCAAAACCAAACAATCTTGGATGCCTTCAAGTTTTTAAATCATACCCAAAGGAACTTTCCTGTCTCCACCCATCCATCAAGAGTTCTAGGGGAAACACCAAATCCACCCTTGACCCTTGGGAATTTTCCTGAGACCATCTCAACCAAGATCTACAATATATTGGCAATCCAAATATTAACCAATATAGGGAACCCCCTACATCATGGAAATCTAGGAAATGGAAAAGCAAGGATGAAACCACTATCAATATAGGAAAATTTAACGTTAATGATATAAAATTAATGAAATAACCAAACCCATGTATCATTCATTCAAATATGAATAAGGAAATCACAAATGAAACCTATTACTTGAAAATAGGTTCTTGTCCAAATTTTTTCTTCGCTTCCCAAAAATTCCTTTGAATTTTTTCTTGCTTTTGTACTAGTACTTTCTCTCTTCAAGTCCAAGTGGGAATGCCTGAATGTCCAAGTGAAGGCTAGAATGCTGCAAGAGTAACCAAGAATTGATCAAGAGTAACTAAGAGTGACTAAGATAGACATAGAATGTTCTCCCTCTCCTTTTGTTTTTTTTACTTTTCTTTTCCTTCATTTTTTCTTGCATGCATATTCTTGTCTCTTCATCTTCATTTTCTCATTTTTTCCTTATTTCTTATATTAAATTTCCATTTATTTCCTTTTACCTTTTATAATTCCAATGCTAATTTCCTAGATACAAATCAACCATAACATATGACGAATTTAATGTTTTCCCCTCCATTTAACTTTGAATACATGTCACATAACCTTGGTTTAATTTATTTACATAGGAAATGAATTCAGGGTTGTTACAAACCCCTCCCCCCTGGGGTAACACCATACTCATTTTTCTATGACACTTATGACCAAAAAAACATACTTCTTATTGGAGCTTTATAACACCTCTCATTGGAGTATTTACAATGTCATTGATGAGGCCATACCAAAATACTTCTTTAGATAGAGCCCATTTCTGGGCTCCGCCAACTCATTTCCATCGAAATCAACCAAGGCATAAGCTCCCTTCTTAAGGACCTTTCTAACAATGAAAGGGCCATACCACATGGATTTGAATTTCCCTACCCCTAAGGCATCCTTGTCCTGAGAGTAGACCAAAACAAGGTCACATTCAAAGAAAACCCTAGGTCTAACGGCCTTATCATACTGAACCTTCACTCTTTTCTTATGGGCCTCGTTCATTGTAGTTGCATCTCAGCTCTTCTCATCAAGATGTTCTAGATGAACAAGGCATTATTCGAGACTTGAAGTGTCAGGAAGAAGCTCAACAACCACCTTAAGGGAAAGAATCTAACACTCAAGAGGAAAGATTGATTCCAAACCATAAACCAGTTGGAAGGGAGTGAACTCGGTTGTAATTTAATAAACATCTAGTATGACCAAAGTGTAGGATACAACATGACATTCCAATTTGACCTAGCTTGATTGATTGTCCATTGAAGGATAACCTTTAGGGATTTATTCACGGCTTCGACCTGCCCATTGGCCTGAGGATAGTATGAAGATGAATGCTCCTACTGGAAACCCAATTTAAGAGCCAATTAATCCATCATGGTGTTATGAAAATGACTGCCATGGTCAGTGACAATCTCTTTGGCAATACCAAAGTGATAAATGACTTGGTTTAATAGAAACAAGACCGTTGTTTCACCATCATTCACGAAAGTAGGTAAAGGCTCAGCCCACTTTGTAAAGTAGTCCACTACTATGATAATGTACTTATGACTCTTCAACGAAAGTGAGTTACAGGTAGTAAAATCAATACCCCACTTAGTGAATGAACTAACAGCGACAACAAGAAAGAGCAGAGTTGGATGAGCATGAATATTCCGAGTGTAAACCTGACAAGGATGACATTTTTTGACCACCTCAACACAATCTTTGAAAATCTAGGGCCAAAAATATCCGACATACAAAATATTTTAGGCCATAGCAAGCCCAGATAAATGACCACCACAAGCTCCACTATGGAATTCATTTAGCACAACCTCTGCTTCTTCGAGAGTTAAGCAACGTCTAAGGATCGAATTGACCGTACAATGATATAGAGTGTCATAGATAATAAGATAATTTTTTTCTAAGTGACGCAACTTTCGACGCTCATCTTTCGAAAAATAAAAGAGAAACTTTGAAGTTTTGAGATAAAAAATGAGATCTCCATATCGAGGATCTTGTGAAGAAATGAGCAAAATATGTTCATCAAGGAAAAAATCCTCATAAATAATCTTATCTCCATAAGGAAACTTAGAGATCAACTCCACAAATACCAGAGAATTTTTGGATTTGGCAGATAGAAATTTGAGATCGAACTCTTACAAAATGACAATCCATCAATTGTATTTGGCCCCAATCACTCGCCTACTAAGAAAAAACTGAAAGGGGTTGATTTTTTCCAAAACATAAGTTTTTCAAAGGAGGATGTAATGCCTAAGTCATTGAACAACATGGGTAGTTTCCAAGCTAACTTCTCAATGGGATAATACCATATTTCAGGACCTACCAAGCCTTGACTTAGGTAATAAATAACATGCTCACAAATATGATCATTTTTAGGTTACTATATTACTATTTTAGTCCCTTATTGTAATTAGTGTAGCCCCCTTATTGTTATTGTTGTACCCCTGTAACCCCAATATTGTTATTATTGTGCCCTTACATTGTTATTGTTAGGTCGGCTAGGATTATATTATGGGCCCATGGACTCCTATATATAGAAGGATGTTTTGGTCACTTGTATGATCCAAGAATTTTTAATTTATGTAATTTTGGAGGTTTCCCCCTCGAAGTGGCTGATTTCTAAGGCGTTTATCTCTCTTTTCTTCTATTTTGGAGTTGGTTTCATAACATTTGGTATCAGAGCTTTGGATTCTAGGGTTTCACTGCTCCAAATAGGTCATCATGGAAATTTCACAATAAATTTTTTTCTACGAAGGTTCATAAGCTAAAATTTGTACAACGCAAATTTGAAATACTGAGGAATATCCTGTAACAATTTCAGATATTGGTTTTCAATATTTTTGGAGATATGATCTGCGGAAGTTATGATTTTTTCAAGCTCCTGAATTTCAACTAAAGCAGGTCATCATGGAATTTTTGATATAACGTTTCATATACGAAGTTTCAGAAGCTAAAAATATTATAGTGAAAAGCTGAAATCCTTAGGAACCTCCTGTAAAAACTTGAGATCTTGGTTCACAATATTTTTGGAGATATGATATGTGGAAGTTAGGATTGGTTCAGGCTCCTGAATTTCATATCAAAGAGGTGACCGTGGGAAAAAAATCATAGCTCTCTCTCTCTGAGCGTCGGATTGGGATTCTTTAAAAAGTGGCTGCAATTAGATGGATTTTAGTTTTCGGTATATCAATTTCAAAGCTGAAGGAGGAAACAATGAGACGTGGCAAGTCATACAAGTTCTCTCTACTGAACCAATCCATAATTAGGTCATCGTGGGAGACTAGGTATAACTTTGCCTTGAATAATCTAAAGCAGGTCAGACCTGTGGCATTGAAAGAAGATTCAGAGGGCTACTTTAGGGCCAAATTTTAGATATTGAAGATGTGAAATCACAGAGATAATTTAGTTTCAATATCGAGCTCCACAAAAACATGAAAAAGGTATGTATTTTTTTCGAATTACACAAGTCTTGCTTGAAAAAAATTAGTTTGAATTTATTCCAAGGGCATATTGAAGAATATATATTTGTATTAGGTTCTAAAATCCCCCATAAAAAGAAGTCAACACCCATTAAGCCTTCAGAAGGCTCTACTATGACTCATGAAGACAAAGAAACACAACATGAGATATCAAAATTACAAGAGCAAGTGCACCAAATTTCTCCATCTCAAAGAGAAACAAAAAATGAAATGGAATTTTTGAAGAAAGGCGTGGAAACTAAGATGGATGGTTTTAAGAAAGGCATCGAAGCTAAGATGAATGGTTTGGAAGCTAAAATAAATGGCATGGAAGTGGGCATGGAAGCTAATATGGATGGCATGGAAGCTAAGATAGATGACATGGAAGCTAAGATCGATGAAAAAATGAAAGAAAACATGGAAAACATGAAGAATTATCTAAAAGTAGACATCGAAGGTTTGGAAAATTTGATAGAAGAAATGTTTCCTATTGGCAAAAGATAGTAGAGGAAAATCATGATGAGAACAAAATAAATGTTAAGCGTGATTTCATAAACTCTAATGCTGGATGGAAGAACCACCATATTCCAAGGAGGGATATGAGGAAGTTTGATGGCAAGGATCTCGTAACATGGATACTACATATGGAGCAATATTTTGATCTCAATAATGTGCAAAACACACAAAAGGTACACATTTCACCTTTACATTTAGAAAAAAATACATTTGTATGGTATCGATGGCTTTGCTCCCGTAAAAAAATTGTCACTTGGTCAATTTTTACAGAGGAAATGATAGCACATTATGAGGATACAAAAATAAACACCTTCTTTAGCCAATTGATAAATCTCAAACAAAAGGGTTCCGTGGTGGAGCACATTGAGGACTTCCAAAAATTGAATATAAGGGTAACTGATATTCCAGAGAAACACGAGATTAATGTCTTCATAGGGACTTTAAAGGATAGAATCCAACATGAAGTTCGCGTTTGGGAACCTGATTCATTGGAAAAGGAATTCAAGTTGAAAAGAGAATTTGAATGTAAAATTATGGCGACGAGGAAGCCTACCACTCACATATATAAAGATGGAAGTGTTGCTACTCCTAGACTTCCACAACCTACAAGGTTGACACCACAACAGTTGGAAGAAAAAAGAGAAAAAGGGCTTTGGTACATTTGTGATAGAAAATACACTAAAGGTCATAAGTGTGTTGAGAAGAAATCATTTTACATAGATTGTGAAGAGGAAGAAGAAAATGAACAAGAATCTTCAAAAGTAGAGGATACACACCAGGAACCAACCCTAGAAGAGGAAGAAATGAGTCTAACCATATCCTATAATGCATTGGCAAGAATTACCACTCCTTGAACTCTCAAGATATAAGGACATATCAAGAAGAAAAAGGTAATAGTGTTGATTGATTCGGGTAGTACCCATAATTTTATTCATTGTAAGGTAGCCAAGGAATTGAATTGTTTCCTATACCCAGCACGAGAATGTCAAGTGATGGTTGCAAATGGAGGAACTATAAATTGCTCTAGAAAATGCCATAATATCAAGCTAACCATGGGGGAATATGTATTGAATAGTCCAATGCTTTCCATTCCTATGGGAGGTGTTGATGTTGTACTAGAAGTACAATGGTTACAATCTTTGGGGATGGTAGCTTTTAATTTTCAAGAACTTTTCTTGAAATTTTTTTCAGAAGGAAAGGAAGTCGAATTACGGGGTATTGAAGGGAAGCCAGGAAGGATAATAAGCTCTAATATCATGACAAAGCTTCTAAATAAAGAACAACGAGGCGTAATTGCACAATTATGCTCACTAGAAGTTCCGACATCAAAATCATCTATTTCTGCAGATCTCCAACAAGTCTTGGACAATCATTCCAAGGTGTTTGAAACTCCCAAAGGACTCCCACCTATTCGTGATCATGATCATGCTATTAATTTTATTCCAGGAAGTGTTCCTCCAAACATCAGGCCTTATAGATATCCTTACTTCCAAAAGAGCGAAATTGAACGTATGATTGCAGAAATGTTAGAGGCAGATATAATTCAACCTAGTCAAAGTTCTTTCTCTGCTCCTGTAGTATTGGTACACAAGAAGGATGGATCATGGCGAATGTGTCCGGATTATAGGGAGCTCAATAAGCTCACCATTGAAGATAAATTTCCCATTCCTGTGATTGATGAATTATTGGATGAATTACATGGAGCAATTTATTTTACCAAGTTGGATCTTCGTTTAGGATATCATAAAATTAGAATGAAGACTGAAGATATTCCAAAAACAGCATTTCAAACTCATGAGGGTCATTATGAATTTTTGGTCATGCCTTTTGGCCTTACCAATGCACCTTCTACATTTCAAAGGTTGATGAATTCCATTTTCAAACCCTTCCTTAGAAAATTTGTGCTAGTATTTTTTGATGATATACCAATCTACAATAGGTCTTGGAAGGATCATGTTCAACATGTTGACAGGGTGCTCAAACTATTGCAGGAGAAACAATTATATGCAAAAACATCCAAATTTTTCTTTGGAGTACAAGAGGTGGAATATCTGGGTCATATTCTATCTCACGAGGGTGTTAAGGTAGATCCTAACAAAATTAAATTCATTAAGGAATGGAAAGTCCGCACAAGAATAAAGCAGTTGCGAGGATTTCTCGAGTTAACAGGGTATTATCACAAGTTTGATAAGAATTATGGGAGAATAGTAGCACCTCTAACAACTTTATTGAAGAAATATGCATTTTCATGGACTCCTAAAGCAACTAAGGCCTTCGAAAATCTTAAAGAGGCAATGTGCCTAGCACTAGTCTTAGCTACGCTAGACTTCACAAAAACCTTTATTCTGGAATGTGATGCCTTAGGAAATGGAATTGGTGTTGTTTTAATGATAGAAGGAAGACCCATTGTTTTGAAAGTCATCTAATCAAAGGAAAGTAATTACAGAGAGCTATTTATGATAAGGAAATGTTAGCAATACTACATGCACTAAAGAAATGGGGACCTTACCTAATGGGAAGACACTTCAAGGTAGAAACTGATCATGATAGTATTAAAAACTTTTTGGAACAAAGACTATCTTCAGAAGAGCATCAAAAATGGGTCACAAATATGTTGGGTTATGACTTTGAAATAAACTACAAAAAAGGGAAGCTAAATGTTGTTGTAGATGCACTCTCAAAAAATAATGAAGAGGTGGAAGCATTGATTTGTGCCATTTATATTATCCAACTAGATTGGATAATCGAAGAAAGGGATGAATGGAAGAAGGGTGAAGAAGAGTGGACACTGATTCAAAAGTTGCAACAAGATCCTAGTACATTTGATACATTTAGTTGGAAAAATGATTCCTTATGGTGCAAATATTTCTTATATATTTATAAGAATTACCAACTAAAACAAAATATTTTTTTGGAATTGCACACTTCTCCTTTAGGAGGACACTCGGGATTTTTAAAAACTTACTACAGGGTGAAGAAATAATTTTTTTGGGAGGGCCTTAAATCTGATATTAAAAATTTTGTGGCGGAATGTTTGGTTTGCCAGCAAAATAAAGTTGAGACAATTAAGAACCCAGGTCTTCTACAACTTTTATCCATTCCAAGTCAACGTTGGGAGGAGATTTCAAAGGATTTTATCACAATTTTACAAAGTGTGAAGGCAAGAGTGTCATCATGGTGGTAGTTGATAGACTTACCAAGTTTGCAAAGTTTTGTGCATTATCTCATCCATTTAAAGCAAGTACAGTTGCTGCTACATTTATGGACACAATTAAAAAGCTACATGGAAACCCAAAGGATATTGTGAGTGACAACGATCCCATTTTTACTCGAAATTTTTGGATGAAGTTATTTTCTTGTTTGGGTAATCAATTAGCTCATAGTTCATCTTATCATCCTCAATCCGATGGTCAAACTGAGATAGTGAATAAATGTTTGGAATGATATCTTTGTTGTTTTGTATCTGCTAAACAAACACAATGGGTCAAGTGGTTACCTCTCGTTGAATGGTGGTATAACACTTCCTTCCATACTGCAGAAAAAATGGCCCCATTTATGGCACTTTATGGATATCATCCACCATCCATCACATCATCCTTAAGATAAAATTCTAAGGTTCAAGTAGTGGAAGATCACATTGAGCATCAATAAGAAGTTCTCCAACTCTTAAAGGATAACCTAAATTTGGCACAAAATTGAATGAAACAACAAGTAGATCAACATCACAGTGAGAGAATTTTTTATGTAGGAGACTAGGTATTTTTACAGCTGCAACCATACAAACAAATGTCCCTCAAGCAAGCTAAGAAGGATAATAAATTATCGCCAAAGTACTATGGTCCTTACAAGGTGTTGCGAAAGATGGGTACTATGGCATACAAATTGGAGCTTCCTGCTTCTTCGTGAGTGCATCATTTTTTCCATGTTTCATGCTTAAATAAGGTTATAGGTGAAAATATTCCAGTTCAAACAATTTTTCCAGAACTTGATGAGGAAGGAAAAATCATATTAGAACCTGAAGCAGTCATGGAAACAAGAACTCGACGACTACAAAATCGATCAATTTCATAGTATTTCATCAAGTGGAAGAACTTACCCACTGAATATTCTACATGGGAGGATGATAATTTTATACAGAAGCACCCAGAGCTGCTCAAGCGTTGACGACAACACTCTTTTGAAGGAGAAGGGCATGTTAGGTCCCTATATTACTAGTTTAGTCCCTTATTGTTATTAGTGTAGCCCCCTTATTGTTATTATTGTACCCTTGTAACCCCAATATTGTTATTAGTGTGCCCTTACATTATTATTAGTAGGTTGGCTAGGATTATATTGTGGGCCCATGGACTCCTACATATAGAAGGAGGTTTTGGTCATTTGTATCATCCAAGAATTTTTCATTTATGTAATGTATTAGAGGTTGCCCCCTCAAAGTGGCTGATTTCTAAGGCATTGATCTCTCTTTTCTTCTATTTTTGGAGCTGGTTTCATAACCTCTTGAACCTGAACCATACCTATAGTAGATTCTGTCATAGAGAAATACAAAATAAAGTCTCTGCTATTATCAGGTGGACTCAATAATGGAGTGTTGTGCAAATTCATCCCACAAGAATGGAATTCCCTTCTTCAATAATCTCATAAATCCTTTCGTAACCTCAACATAATTACGATAAGTATCCTTAAGAAATTTGATTTTCCTTGAAGATTTTGAAGTTGACAAATAGAAGACGGAGGAGGAAACTAAATTATTGCATCGAACTTGAATGGATATACCTGAATCCCTTCAGTAGACATGATGAATCCCAACAACGGACTAGATGTGATTGTGAAAACACGCTTATTAAAGTTCAACCAAAATTTATAATGACGAAACCTTTCAAAAACCTATCGAACATGAGAGCGATGATCAATTCTCTTTCAAGAACGAGAAGCTAAATCATCCAAATAAGCTTTGATGATATGATTGATGTCATGGAAAGCATAATACATGGTCCCCTAGAAAGTAGCTCCAACATTTTTAAGACCAAAAGGCATATTTTTGTATGCAAATGTACCCCAGGGGAAAATAAAAGAAGTATTATGCTGATCTTCAGGATAGATGGTAATTTGATTGTCTCCCGAGAAACAGTCCATGAAGGAGAAAATCTCATTCCCCACACACTCATCAATAATATGATCAATAAATGGTGTGGGGTAATTATCATTCGAACATGCTTTATTTAAATCCCTTAAATCAATGCAAACATAGATCGTTCCTTTTTTCTTGTCCATAGGCACTGGATTCAAAACCCACTCAGTTAAAGGAACGAGGTATATGAAACCTGCCTTGAGAAACTTCTCAACCTCATCCTTGATAGCTACAACTTTCCTGGGGTTGACCAAATGAATCTTCTACCGTATAGGCTCAACATTCTCGTAAGTCTTGATCTCATGTTGGACAATAGATAGATCAATTCCAAGCATTTCCTCACCGAGGTAGTCTCAGAAATGACAGCCATGTTCCCTTCACTAAAAACCTGTGCTGGTTCTAAAGGGTTCAGGACTGAGTGAACATGACCAGAAGACACATGGCTAGACAATATCGATTCAAATTCTCATAAATATGGTAGAAAATAGGACTGATGATGCAAATCATCACATAGTATTTCCACGCCAGTCATTTCTTCAAGGATAGCCTCTTCAAATGGAAGAACAATATTAAGAAAATCCTGAGCAGAAGATGAACTAAGTGTCCAAGCCAGAGCCACATCTCTGTCTAACTCCTCTAGTGAAAGAGAAACTTGAACAAAATCTACAGAGTCAACAATAGATTGATAGGAAATCTCCGCTTCAGACATAAGGAATTCCATTCCACCCACTTGACCTTCCTCTAATGTGGAAGTAGGAGAAGGTAAGGTCCAAGGATATAAAAATCATGAGTTCGAAAGAAATCTCTTCAAGGAGGAATCCTGGAGGATGAGATAGCATTAATATGAATGGAAGGATTCAGAATATCAAAGGTACCCAACAATTATGTATACATTCCAACCCCCAAATTCTCCACAGCTTGCTTGGCATCATTCACCAAGGGAACAGTCGAGTTAGAAGATAATTTTTTATCTATTGGAATATAATCCATCTGATCGAAAGTGAAAATCCTCCCTTCATGGGGAAAAAAAAAGATGTGAAATAATGATGAAGAAATAACATCCATTTCATAAATCCAATTCCTCCCCAATAGAAGATTGTATTCCAAATTGGCATTAACTATCTCAACCTCAATATTGACAACTTTACCTCCAACACATATGGTAAAATCCATAAAATTCCATGTGGCCTCTGAGAATGACCATCAAATGCATTGAGAAGAGTAGGTGAAGTCACAGTTGAAGGGAATCCAATGAATTTCCAACATGAGATAGACATGACACATGTGAAAGAACCCTCATCGACTACTGCTTGAAAAATATTGATCTTCTTATATGTAGACTTAATTTGAAAAGACATGTGATGAGGAAGTATCTTCCTAATATTTTACATATCAAATGTGATCATAAGAGAGTTCTATGGATCAACGACCCCTATCGCAGTGAGAAATGTACTCCTTTGTGTTGGGCACGATTGGAGTACCTCTAACGTAGACATAGCACAAGGACTCTGAGCCTGATCTTCTACAATGGAGTAGTTGTAGTAATTATACAACAAGCATGTATATCATGGATTAAATATGATATAATAATGTACTAAATTTAGATAATGAATCACTTCTACAAATCAATTGCGGAATTAAAAACAAAATCGCCAATCAAATGAAGCAAAGAAGAATCAATCAAACCACAACACAGATAATTTACCAAGGAAATTTTGTTGCTCAAAATCCCACTATCTTCTATTGTATAGTCAGCATGGATACATGAAACAATTACATGCAACTCTTCTCACAAGAGCCCTCCTATACTTAGCTAACTATCTCACACTGTCCTAGATAAAACTGACCAATATTAGCCAATTTACTACCTCCTAAAATCTTTCCTTGCTTGTGCATTTGTGTGGAATAAAATCCCTATTCCATAGGAATTTTGGCCTTCCTAAACTATGAAAGGACCATGGGAAATCCAATGGGTGTTTGGTTGCATGGGTGCAACCCAATAATACTACAACTAATAGTCAACTTCCCTTTCACCTTGATCTCAACTGGGTCTCCAGTGGAACTGACATGCATGTAGTTAATAATAGTAAATCCTCAGTTGCATGTGAGATCACTGATTGTGAATTAATTAATATTTAATTAAATTGATATATCACTAGTGTATTAAACAATTAAAACTAGCACAACTGAGTTAAAATTATTACAACCTACATTAACTAATGCACCACTACACTTCGAACTCTGTTACAACTAGAATTACTCTGAATGCCACACCAACTACCCTAAACTGGAAATTCATTAGTTAACTGAGTTTATTACATTCAGTTAACTATTACAAGTTATTTTGATATTATATTACATTTTATTTTCCATATTAATTAAGGGATAACTAAAATAGACATGAACCAAATTTATCCCACACCAGTGTAGGTGTTGCTAAGACCTGTGGTCCCACACTAGTGTAGGTGCTGCTTGGACCTCCTTGTCCCACACTTAGTGTAGGTGTTTTTTGTTGTTTATGGATGCCAATTTCATTGTTTCTTGTTGAAAAATTTAACACTCCCTCTCAAAAAGAAAGGAATGTCCTTGCATGCTACATGCACCTCTTTCATGCGACATGCACCTCTCGCATGCAACATGCAACTCTTGCATGCAACACTTCTCTAGTGTTTCTCGCACATGCAACTCTTGCATGCAAAACTTTGCTAGTGTTTCTGGCACAAGGAACATTTTCATGCAACATTCCCGAAACTGAATAGCCTCCAAACAACTTAATTAGTATAATTCATCTGTCAGCAGAGTCTTATGACTGCTGCTAGCTACTGCACATGTCTACTAGATTTTCTGCGTTATTGACATCTGCATCCTTGCACTTTGCACTGCTGCCAACTATGATCTGTGCTCCAGTATCTGACACTTATCACTCTTATTTATGTCCTCGTGACATCTAACTGCATCTATCTAACTGATCCTGCTACTGTTTTACTATGGGATCCTCATAGCCAGGTTCGATCGATGAGACAGACCATCTCTAGGACCGTGCCCAAATTTATTCTTGGGATTAATATTGCATGTTGCCCCCCCTCACACCTAGAGTTATAGATGCATGCACTCCCTCTCCCCATCTAGCTTGAAATTTCTCTACATGAGTAGTTTCTACCACTCCATGATCCGCTGCATGTGGTTTCTCCACATCTTGAAGTTCATTCTTTGGAACCAAGAGTTCCTCACCTGCAACCAAATCAATCTCCCTCTCAAGCGACAATTTCATGGATTTATCACACTTCCCAGTGGTTGGAAGCTCTGTATAAATCGCATCTACATCAATTCTATAGAGATTCTTCACATGAATCCTAATATTCTTGGCTTGTCTTGTTGCTTTGTGTCACAGGAAAAATTTTCCTTCACTAAAAACAACATCATAGCCTCTGTCTTCAAAAATTTCAACTACAACTAATTTTTCTTCAAGCCTAGTACATGCATTACATCTTTTAATAAAAATGGTTTACCTGACTATCTCTGGAAATTAACTGTACCAATCCCAGTAGTGTTATACCTTTCATTGTCACCGATTTTGATATGCATCTGGAGGTCTTTCTACTCCAAGCTACTGAATTTTTTTTTTTTCCTGACATGTGGAAATATCCACCACTATCCAAGTACCACCCTGATCCCATCGTACTTGAAACCATGCGTTCATTAGTGAGAATTCAAGCTCAAATTACGAGTCCAAAGCCTCACTAGCTGCATATCCTTCGACCTTCTTGTTCTTCTTCTTTTCTGGAAAATTAATAGCATAATTTCCATGCTTGTGATAGTGAAAACACTTCACACTGGACATGTCGTGCACCTTTGCTTCTTCAGTGGTCTCAAATTTGGAATTTAATTTCTTTCTTTTCCCCTTCTTCACCTTGGCAGCCAAAGCACAATATTCTTCATCTTGATTCCTAGATGAATATCTATCTCTAGTATTCCATCTAAACTCCTCCTGCACCAAATCCGACCACAGTCATTCCCAATCTGGCATATTTTCCTTTCCATTGAAGGAGTCTTGATAACTGTGCCAACTCTTCGAAATTCCTAGAAGAGCTAGGCTCACCAAATCATCATCAAAAACGGTAATTCCTACACTCCCAAGCTCATCCTAACATTGGAAAAACTTTCTTAAGTATACCAGAATAGTATCGTTATTCTCCATCTTGATCTTCCTAAGTTTATCCTTCAGTGTGAATTTCCTATGGTCACTAGTGCTCTGAAATAGATCTGTCAAAGCCTTCCACATTGCATATGGTGTGGATATACCGTGGATACTTGAGAAAATGTGGTATTGTACTCCCTCTAGTAAGATCCTCCTCACCCTTGCCACTTTCTTTTTCCATGCATCAAGATTTGCAACATCTTTCACAATGGGTTTAGAAACATCAGTGTCAATGAATTCCTTCAAGTAATTCCTCCATCATGTCCATCCAAGAAATATATTTAGAGCTTCCGTAGAGTGTATACTCCAATATCAAGCCATTGAAAGCTATTTTGATCTTGAATCAGCTATAGCACCAAGAAAGTATTTTTACAAATTCGAATTCTATTCAGTCACCAACTCAACTCCTCCTTCACTATTTTGACTTCTTGTGCTCTAATGCCATGTAGAAATTATACATCAAGCATATATATCATGGATTCAATATGATCTAAAAATGTACTAAAGTTAAATATTGAATCGCTTCTACAAATCAATTGCGGAATTCAAAACAAAATCTCCAATCACATGAAGCAAAGATGAATCAATCAAACCAAAACACAGATAATTTCTCAGGGAAAGGTTGCTGCTCAAAACCCCAATATCTTCTATTTTATATTTAGCATGGATGCATGAAACAATTACATATAACTCTTCTCACAAGATCCCTCCTGTACTTAGCTAACTGTCTCACATTGTCTTGGACAAAACTAACCAATACTTAGCCAATTTACTACCTCCTAACAGTCTGCCTTCCTTGCACAATTTGTTTGGAATGAAATCCATATTTCATAGTTATTTTGGCCTTCCTGTACTGTGCAAGGATCATGGGAAATCCAATGGGTGTTTTTTTGCATGGGTGCAACTCAATAATCCTACAACTAATAGTGGACTTCCCTTTCTCCTAGATCTCAACTGGGTCTCCACAGGAACTGACATGCATGAAGCTAATAATAGTAAATTTTCAGTTTCATGTGAGATCACTAATTGTGAATTAATAAATATTTAATTAACTTGATCTCTCACTATTTTATCAAATAGTTACAACTAGCACAATCAAGTTTAAATCACTTAGCTGATTTAAACTGATTACAACCTGCATTAAAAAATGCACCACTACACTTCAAACTCTGTGACAACTAGATTTACTCTGCATGCTTCAAAAACTACCCTTAACTCAAAATTCATGAGTTAACTGAGTTTATCACACTCAGTTAACTATTATAAGCTATTTTGAGATTAGATTACATTTGATTGTCCATCTTAATTAAGGGATAACTAAAATAGACATGCACCAAATTTAGCCCACACTAATGTAGCCACTACTACGACATGTGGTCCCACACTAGTGTAGGTGCCTCTTGGACCTCATGGTCCCACACTTAGTGTAGGTGCTATTTATTGTTTCTGAATTCCAATTTCACTATTTTTTGTTGTAAACTTCAATAGTGGTTCTGGGCTACCTGGGCATTAGAGTTGATTATTGTATGCTTAGTAGAACCTTTTGGCATTCAAGTCATAGGCTCAAATATAGGACTCTATATATGGAGTGGCTCAGAATTACTAGGAGCACCCTTAGATTTTGAAGACTCAGTTTCACCATAATCACGATATCTCGTAGAGATATCAATGTGGGCACTCATCATATATACATTTGAAGAATTTTCCCCTTCCTGGTTTCCCCCAATAGGAGCTCCAGTATTAGCATTCATGCCAGCAAGAAGTTTCTACCCTTGGGGAAAAGGGTCTATGAGGATAACCTGGGAACTAGAGGAACCCTGGTGAGCTAACAAGCATTGAGCATCCTAAATTTTAGGGTAGATATGTGTAAGATGGTCACCAGTGTATAACTTTCATGGAAACTTAACTTTCTTCTTTACCTCTCTCTTACCCTCTCCAACATTATCATTGGATCTGTTCGCATTAGCCTTCCCATCCTTATCTTTCTTATTATTATTCTGTCCCTTCTTCTTCCCATCGGATTGTTAATTTCCTTTAGGGTTAGAAGCTTGAACAACATTAATAGTTAAGGGTTGGTAAGGAGTAGACACCGACGACGTAGCCTGAATAGATGGAGCAGATTGTAAAGACAATTATTGTAATTGATTCAAAAGGTTAGTTGTTCCACTATCTATCGAACCGACAAGCCCATCAGCATGAGGACATGGCTTTGATTTGGCTAAATCCACTTTGGAATGAGGAGCATCTGGAAAAATCTTGTTGAGGAACCCAGATTGAGAATAGATCAATTGCAACTGTTGGGACCTAAAGATAGCTTGTTCCTTAGATAATACTCTAGAAAGGGATACATCCTTCAAAATTTCTAGCTATAAGGATTTAAGAAACCACTTGAGAAAGAATTCATTAGGAATTCAGGCTTTGAGGAGCCTCTTCATTCTCCTCCATTCCCGAATATGATCAGAAATGTGTGTTACCTTATCCTACTGGAAATTGGGTAGGAGATCAGTCCTAGCATCATAATGAACAAGAAACTGGAAATGGTTCAGAAATATAGTATCCAACTCACTAAATGTAGCAAAAATGCCCCTAGTAAGCTCAATGTACCATTTTTCAGTGTTTCCAGTTAAGTTGCATTGAAATAGTCTCAACCTGATTGAACCATGGATGAGGGAGTTAGAGGAGAACCATAAATGGAAAGTGGTAACATGGTTGGTTGGATCCTCAATAGTCTTCCCTTCACTGGAGGCCAACTCAGGCTATATCGAATTGGATCATTTGTTAATTTTGATAAATCTAGAAAATTCAAAGTTGACAAGAATGGTAAGCACAGAGGAGATTGAGAATTTCATCTGCCAAGAGAAGGATTCCCAACATTATGAAAATAATACCCTGGATTTACTGAGGCACAAGGTATCCATGGATTGTTCATAAAAAAATTTGGACCATAAGAGAAACCTTGTGGCTGAGAATCAATTAGAGTAGGAACCCCTCCCATCATAGGATTACCATAAACATGGATATTTTCCCCAATCGAAGTGTTCAACAAAGATGAAACCCCTTGGTAAGGGTTCCAAGCATTGGAAAATTGAAATAAACTCTGAGAAGCACCTACGGAGGAGAAAGGCACATTCCCTTGCTGACCATAGAAAAATTTATTCCCAGTTCCCAACCCTGTAAAAGTAGGGTTCCAGCCTTGAAAAAAAATTGAGCTTTGGCCTCCGAGAAAAGGATTAAAATCTTGACCTTGAGAGTAGAAAAGATCCTAAGGAAGGGTTTGAATGAGGTATATGACCAGTTACGAAGGGGAAACCTTGAAAATAAGTTGCTCCACTAGCCATAGAAGACATAAGTGTGGAGACTTCCGAAGCAACTGTGAAGGAAACAAAAGGACTTGCACTACATGGCATTTCAAAATAAAAAGGACCAAAATGGGAATAAAATTCTTGGGTGCCCCCACTCGTAGATGGAATGGAGGTAGAGCCATTTTTTTCCGCACCAGGAGTGATAGTCTAAATAGGAATGGTACCTCCTCCTTCAAACGAAAGAAGAGCATGCACACTCGAAGTGCTCATAGCCGAAGTTGTGTTCCTATCTGTGGCCATAAAAATAAAAGGAAAAATATGGGGGTTGGTCGGTCTTTGAGATGGAGGTCCAACATATAAAAGAACATCTGAAAAACTAGCAAGAAGATGAGAGGAAGGAGTACCTAGAGGTTCAGGAATCTCTTCTACCTCAACTTCTTCTACCAGAAAAAGAAACTGAGAGATGAGTGGAGTACTCCTCTCTATATCACAACTAGTACTAGGACCACCCATAGAAACAATAGCACCAAGCGATGGATCACTCTCCGATGCATTTGCAACTACTAGATGAAAATCACCAACAGAATTGCTCCTATTCCTTCTTGAAGAAGGCTCGACACTCGTAGGTGAAAGCCCACGAAGCCTCCTCAATCGATGAACCGATTAGTCAACCACTTTTAATAATTATGATATTTTAAGCTAGACTCAAAAAATTATGAAGCTATGGAAATCTCAGAGCGAAGACCACTCTCTACAAAAATGTCCCTAAGATACAACAATCAACCATCCTTCATATATTTCTGCTTTGGGTTATTAGGACCAAACACAAAAATACAATAAATTGAATAAGAGGACCTCCCGATAATACTCTGGGTAATTATGCCTCATGCCTACTATTGAAGGTAAAAAAAAAATTACATTTACCTCCTAACAAAAGCCTTTTCTGGTGCAAGTAATCGAGCTTCGCAAGGGCACCCTCCAGAATTAATAATGAGAGTGATGCAAACTCTGCCTTAGGTACCACTGGTATTCCCCCCCGCAGTCACCTATGTGATACCTAGGAATAGCAACTATGAATACCATTTCGTATCAACAGTCGGGAAGAATGGTCTTAGGTTAGGATCCAACAAATAGGAGATGGGGTGTCTCTCTTCTTTGCCTTCACTAGCCCTTGTGATTAACTCTTTGGAGGTAGAGCTTTCCCGGTCCACTTAAAAAGCCTGGATTTCACTCATTAATAAAATTCTATGTTTAAAAACTTTGAGTGGCCTTAGAGATTTAAGTCTCCACTCACTTATTCCAAGCCCCTATGACCTAAACTAGTTGGTGTATATTAATGACAACTCAAAAAATTTCTATTTCATTTTTAGATTAAGTGCTTGATTTTAATGGTTTTTCTTTTTAAGTCAAGGGTAGATGGAGAATGCAACTTATGATGTTTTGATGCAAAATAGAAATCAATAGAAACCTGCTACATGAATATGAAACTTTTTTTTCCATGAAAGAGATTTCTACTTGGGTTATACGAAACAAATAAAAAGAAAGAAAAATTTATTTTCTTTTTAATATCACACTCACACAGCCAAAAAATATCAAAAAGACTACAATGCTTAATGGTGCAACTAATGCAAAAGCTACCAATGCAAATGAAAATTCTAGGACTACTCACAAAGGGAAGCAAATGAGTTTTTCAAAAAGATTAGTCTAATCACTTTGACACAAAAGCAGAGACAAGCCCAAAATAGAACGTTTTTGCACAAAAAATGCTAAAACAACTTGATATAAAAGAGACAAGTCCACTACAAAGCTTCTCTCAAAACTAAGCAACCAGACCAAAATGAGAAACTACCAAATTGCTCCAAAAGGGATGAAAACCATGAAATGAAAACCAAATTCAAAAGCAACAGAAAAAAAAAATGTTTTTTAAACCTTTAACTTTTTAAGGATAAAGAAAAAATCTTTTGATAAAAGCACAAAACTACTAAAGGCCACAAATCAACAAAATGAGCCAACAAGCAACTTCGAATTCCATAAGCCAACTGTGTCATTTTTGTAACAGTACTCAACAAGTGGAATGAAGTAGTTAACTCAATAAAATGACTTGAAATAGTAGCATAAAACTTCCAACAAACAAAAAAGTCAAGAAATAAAGAAAGACAACTTCAATATTTGCTAGAAAAGTTGATCTCAAGAAACAAGAAAACCTTGAAATCCCACAAGCCAAAAACCAAAAAGTGAAGCAATGAACAAGAAAAGCATGAGCAAACCGACATAGACTCACTATTTTGAAATGTCAGAACAACCAAGAACCTTAGAAATAACTCTCGGTGCAACAACCACAACTGAAACTTCACCAAGCAAGGAAAACCCTAGGTTGACTAAGTTTTCAAGCATGAAAGAGAGAAACTAATACACAGAAAGGAGAAAAACTATCCAAACATACAAGAGGTTCTACAGTAATGACCAAAAGCATGCAGGAAAGACTTACAAGATCTCAAAAATCAATTTTTCAATTTTAACTGGCCATACGTAGATCCACAATGTCAACCTCCGTGTATATGTGTCTTTTTGTAAGGAAAATCGTGTATATATGAGTTCCTTTGGAAAAAAATAGATGTATACGCGACCGTGCAAACAAAAATTAGTGCATAGAAAAGACAACAAAGAAAAACAAAAAAAATTCAAGCCTGATCTAGAATATCATGGGTTCTTTCATGATGGAAAAAGAACCAACAAGACTAGGAAAGTGATCAAATCAGTCAAGGAACCCAAATTTTAGAGGAAATAACTTGAACTGGGAATTGCACAGATGTAATCCTTAATGGGGTCTCTAATTCTAATGTGGGAAAAACTACCCTAAGGTCTGGGTTGAGGGACCTAATAGAGTGGAACACATACAATCACAAGAAGAAATCAAATTCAAAGGCATAATGCTTAAACTAGTAAAATAGGGATAGGTGACCTTACTCATATGTCCTACATTTGAGGTTGTTCCCGCAGGGTGAAAACCCTCTGATACTTGTGCTTCAAAACCTACAACTCACTCAAGACAAAACACAGAAACTAGTTGTAAACATATATATATTAAATGTCATTATGTTAGACCATATAAACTCATAAAAGATAACATGAAATAATGATTACAATATCATTAACATGTATATGAAACATATAATACCTTGAAATCATGAACTTGATAGAGATTCGTTTATTGATGTATGTAAAAATAAATTAAAGATATCACCTGAAGTCAGCCACGGCTACAAGTGAAACCATCCTCTGGATCCATCTAGCCCAAGCCTCAACAAGATTTTTCCATAAGAGGTGCACAAAGGATGTCACATAAGGGGTTGAACATCACAAGGAAAAAAGTGTTTCCTAAACCTGGGAAGTGCAGGAGGCACGGAGATAATCAGACTTGATCTGGGCTATAACATGCTATTGTATCAATACAATTCTCCCTCCTCCCTTAGGCCTTCCTAATGAGGTGTATTTATACTTCCTCAAATCAGCTTTTCAATTAGGAAACAGTTTGGCCATGGGCTAGTGTAGGTGGTATTCAGGTAAAACCCATAAACCATGTCCAATTAATAGCGAAAATATATATTTTTAATATTTTAAATTATATACCCAGGTTAGATATGAGCGAACCCATGTCTGCATGCGTATAAGTTAGGGCAGAGTCACGTATGGAATTCAAAATAATGTTTTTTAAGAAGTTGACGAATTCTGAAAGGAAGGGATTTCCCAAGGCCAATATATAAGTCATCAAGTATATAAAAGTGATAAATGATGCTATAACACCTATTACTTGCAATGTTATCCTACTATAGCTTCTTTTCAAACTTTCTTCTTTGATTCCCTCATTTTCCTTCGCTTTTTTTCTTGCTTTTGTCCAAGTATTTTCTCTCTCCAAGTCCAAGTGGAAATGCTTGAATGTCCAAGTGAATGCTAGAATGCTCCAAGAGTAACCAAGAAGTGATCAAGAGTAGCTAAGAGTGACTAAGATAGACATAGAATGTTCTCCCTCTCCTTTTATTTGTTTTTTATTTTATTTTCCTTCATTTTCCTTTGCATGCATATTCTTGTCTCTTCATCTTGCTTTTCTCCTATTTTCCTTATTTCTTATATTAAATTGCCATTTATTTCATTTTTCCTTTTCCAATTCCAATTCCAGTTTCCTAGCTAGAAATCAACCATAAGATATGACCAATTTAATATTTTCTCTTCCATTTAACTTGGAATACATGTTACATAACCTTGGTTTAATTTATTTATATAGAAAATCAATCTGGGGTTGTTACAAGCCCCTCCCCGTTAGGGTAACACCATCCTTGGTTTTCTATGACACTTATGACCAAAAAACCATACTTCTTATTGGAGCTTATAACACATCTCATTGCAGTATTACAATGACACTGCTGAGAACATGAAAAACATACCGCTTATTGGAGATTTATAGCACAACTCAATGTGTTATTTACAATGACATACATACATACATACATACATACATACATACATACATACATACATACATACATACATACATACATACATACATACATACATACATACATACATACATACATACATATATATATATATATATATATATATATATATATATATATATATATATATATAAACATTGTTACCGATGAAATAGGTAACTACATTGGTACCTACTTTTTGACATAGCAAGAAAAACACCTGATTTTGAAAAGTGTTGATGCAGAATCAATTTTCATTTTTTTTAGCATTTTTTTGGCACTTTCATTATTTATTTATTTTTTATTTATATTTTTATTTTTTCTATGATGCTTTTTATGCTTTTTATGTCAATTTTGAATAGTGGTGGCGTATCATCACCAACATTTTTTTAGAGGATTGATTTTGACACTATACATTTTCTAATGTCTTCTTCTTCCGTGAGATGTTTATTTTTAAGTGCATTTATGTACTTGTGTTTTAAAAAGAAAAAAAATAATTTTTTTAAAAATAAAAATTTGTAATGATAACTTCACTTTTTCACATAGATAATAAATGAAAAAAGGGTCAATTTATAAATTTTATATTTTCTATAAGTTTATGTATTGCTAATTAATTTTTCAATGCACATCAAATAATTGTCGCTAAAAAACCAATATTTTGAACGATATGACAAAAAAATACAAATTTTCAATACAAATAAAATGCAAAAAATATAATTTTAGAGACTTTTTGTTAAGAAAACATGTTAAATAAACTAATTTTTTGGAAAATCTTAACAAAAAAACTTAAGAAAATAGCATTTTTATTGAGTTTTATGTCAAAAAATAATAGTAATCACATGTTTTTTGCAAAAAATAAAGATTCTTCTCATAAAATATCAAAGTCTAAACATTACAAGTAAAACTGATTAATAGATCTAAGAAATGAGCTTTGTTTGCAAGCATAACTTAAAGATCCTCAACAATATCAACTAATACATGTTCAACATCATCTAGAACACCATTGATGGCTTCTTCCGCAACATTTGCTACTTCATTTTGGTCATGTCATCTTCTAATGGATCTTTCATGTCTGCAAATCTTCCAAAGTGTCCCTTTCCAATCATTCCATATAATGCTGGTTGAGGTTCCTTTGCTTTTTTTTCCACATGTGATTCATTAAAATCCTCTTTCCTTAAACCAACTTCTTGCTTCGCATCTGGAAGGAATTCAAGAGCGTTAATTCTTTGTTGAATAAATTTGCATTGCACTGGGTCTTTCTCAATTGCAATGCAATTTCTTCCTTTTGGTAGGAAACATGCTAGTGTTGTACCTAATCATCAAGTACAAAAGAAATAAGTAAGAAAATTAGTATAAAGACATAAAAACTGAAAGGTAAAATATTTAAATTTAAATTTGTATAATAAAACTTACTTGAACCTGAAAATAGATCCAAAACCCAATCTCCTTCATTTGAAGGCGTTGCTCGGCCTGCCTCCGACCCTCGGCAGGGCAGAGGGCAATTTCGAGAATCACCCTCTGCCTAGGTGGGGGCCAGAGGTGGGCTGGGAAGTCCTCAATGATGCCAACTGAATGGCCTCCACCCAGCCAGGGGTGATTCTCAGAATTTCCCTCTACCCAACCAGGGGTGATTTTCGGAATCGCCCTCCGCCCAGCTCGGATCGATTCTCAAAATCACCCTCCGCCCAGCCAGGGATGATTCTCGGAATCACCCTCTACCCAGGCGCGGGCTAGAGGCAAGCTGACCGGCGCCGTCAAGGGCTGCCCAGCCTGCTTCCGGCCCCCAGCCAGGTGGAGGCAGGTTGGGCAGCCCTCAATGGCGCCACTCGGCTGGCCTCCGACCCTGAGTTAGGTGGAGGGAGATTCTTGGAATCACCCTCCACTTGGCTGGGGGCCGAAGGCCCGCCGAGCTACATCGTCGAGAGCTTCCCAACCTACCTCCAGCCCCCAGCTGAGCAGAGGGTGATTCCGAGAATTGCCCTCCACCTATTCGTTGGTCAGAGACAGGCTGGGTAGCCCTCGACGGCACCGCCCGAGCTACCTCTAGCCCCCAGCTGGGCGAAGGGTGATTCTGAGAATCACCCTCGACTGGGAAGAGGTCGATTTCGAGAATCACCCCCGGCTAGGCGGAGGGCAATTTCGAGAATCACCCTCCACCTAGCTGGGGGTGATTCTAGAAATCGCCCTCCACCCAGACGGGGGCCGGAGGCAGGCCAGGCGGCATTATTTAGGGCTTCCAAACCTTCCTCCGACCCATGGCCGGGTGGAGGGAGATTCTTGGAATCGCCCTTCGCCCAGCCGAGGGCCGGAGGTAGGTTGGGCAACCCTTGACAGTGCCGCATGGCCAGCGTCCGGCCCCCTGCCGGCTGGAGGGTGATTCCAAGAATCTCCTTCTGCCCAGCCAGGGGCTAGAGGCCAGCCGGGTGGCACCATCGAGGGCTGCCCAGCCTGCCTCCACCCACCCGGGGGCCGGAGGCAGGCTGGGCAGCCCTCGAAAGCACCGCCCATCTTGCCTCCTACCCCCGGCTAGGCGAAGGGAAATTCCGAGAATCACCCCCGGCTGGGTGGAGGGCTATTTTGCGAATCACCTCGGTTGGGCAAAGGGCGATTCTGAGAATCATACCTGGTTGGGCGGAGGGCGATTCCGATAATCACCCCCAGCTGGGCGGAGGGCGATTCCGAGAATCACCCTCTGCCCAACTGGGGGTGGTTCTCAGAATCGCCCTCCACCGAGCTGGGGGCCAGAAGCTGGCCGGGCGACGCCATCGAGGGCTGCCCAACCTACCTCTGGCCACCAGCGGGCAGCAAATTAATTTTTTTTTTTTTAGTTTTATTTTTTCAAAAACAAACTATTTAAAAAATTTAATGTTTTTTTTAAACATTAACTATTATAATAAAAAAAATGTATTGTTCAATATAAAAAAGAAAAAAAAATATTAAATAAAATTTTAAAATATAAAAAAACAATAAAAACAAATTAAAAAATATGTTTTAAAAAATAAACAAACAAATATAATTTATTTTTTAATTTTAATTTTTTTTTTAAATTAAAACAATTATTATTTAAAATATAAAAAAATATAAAATATGTTTTAAAATATAAACAAACATATATAAGAAGATTTTAATTTTAATTTTAATTTTCTTAAAACTAAAACAATTATAATTTAAAATATAGGAAAAAAATAAAAAATTTAAAAAATATGTTTTTATATATAAACAAGCAAATATATGAATAATAAATTTTTCATTTACTTATTCATTTTTAAAAATTGTTAAGTCATATAATTTCTCCATAATTTCATGGTTCAAGTATCTTGAAAACTTAAGATTTAAAAACTTGAGATTTACAACTTGTCATTAAGGTTTTTATGCGCTACAAAATTTTATCTTTAATGTTATGGTTGAAAATAATTACAATTTTAGGGTGGTTTAGAGTCAAGATATTTCATGTTTAACAACATGGATAAAAATTGTTCGAAATGATAAGCCCTTTAGACATGATTTTTCTTATATTTAACATCATCTATCAAAAAATTTAGAATTTTACGATTTTTCAATGTCCTAATATGTTGTCTTTAATTCCATTGTTACAATGTGTCAAAAGTGTGACACCATGTTTTTTTTGTTATTCCAACATCAACTCGTTTTGTTTTGAGGGTGATTTTTCAAACATTTTTTCAAGAAAAAATTTCGTTTTTAGCATAATTTAATAAAAAGGTGAAATTTGACCTTGAGAAAAAAAATGTGTTTTGGAATACACAATTTTTGTTTTTGGGGCATTTTTTCATATTTTTTGAGTCTTTTTGGGCTAGAGTTCCCATTTTGAGGTAATAGTTCCTGTCTCATCGGTAACATTGTTTATACCAAAATTTAATTTTATTCAACCAGAAAATAAAGAAGGATGTAATGTCTGCATTTAATTAGCCATCTCCCATGTAGCTTCATTGGGCCCAAAATGTTTCCACTACACTTTAACTTGCTCTATTTCTTGGTTTTGGAGCATGAAATATTTCTGTTGCAATATGCATTGTGGCGTTGGCTATAACTCTCCCTCTAGTTCCACCTACAATACAAAACAATCAATCACATGATCATCATCCTATACATATATCTTAAACAATGAAACATTGAAAACATCATGGAATTTTTCCAATGGAGGAAAATAAATTTTGTAGGCCACTAATCCAATCCTCTCGAGGATCTTCAAAGGCCCACAACATTGAAGTGCCTGCTTGGAACATGACCCAATCCTCAAGGAGGTCCTCTTGGGATTGATGCACAAGTACACATGCTCCCCAAATTGAAACCCCTTGAATTCTATATGATGATCCGCATAACTATTCTTCTTATCCTTTGTCTCCTTTAAATTCCTTTTAATAACTAGCATCTCTTTCTCTGTCTCTGCTAACATATATAGTCCAATCAACACTCTGTTAACTAGACCACTCCAGCTCATAGGGGTATTACAAAGCCAATTTTATAGTGCCTCAAATGGACTCACCTTCAATGAATCATGATACCCATTCTTGTAGGTAAACTCTATCAATGGAAGATACTCCTCTGGCTTCCTCTATTGATGCATGACATACATCCTTAGCATATCCTCAAGGATATTTTTAACCCTATCTATCTATTCATATATATGTGGATGATAATTTGTATCAAAAGCTACTTTTGTCCCCAAGACTACAAATAAATCCTTCGAAAAATTGGAAGAAAACTTCGAATCTCTATTAGATATAATATTCTTCTGAACCCCATGCAACCTCACTATATCACCAATGAAGATATGAACTACCTCACTAGCATAATTAGTAGATTTCACTGTAATGAAGTGAGCTACCTTTCTCAACCTTTCAAAAAAACCATGATAGAATCATGTTGTCTCGATGTCCTAGGAAATTTTGTAATGAAGTCCATGGAAATGACCTCCCATTTCCACTCTAGAATCAAAGTAGGCCGCAATAAACCAGCAAGATTCTTGCATTCAAATTTCACCTACTTCTAGTCCAAGCACCTTGAAACAAACTCATCCACCTCTTTCTTCAAATTTGGCCAATATTAGAACTTCCTAGAAGCTTTCAAACAATTATGGAATCCCGTGTGGCCTGAATATCACTTGGCATGAAGATCTCTCAAGATAAGCTTCTTCATCTCGCTACTATCTGGCACATAAATCATTCTCTTGAATATAACCATGCCATATGATGTGAGATGATAATCCTCCCAATCACCTTCACCTTGTTGCTACAAATTCTACTTCAGTTGCTATTACTTATCATCATGCTACTCTTCCTATAGGATCAACTCCTTTAAATCTGTCCCATAAGAGCTCACAGTTGAAATATGATTCACCTGATATATCTTGTTGAGAGCATTTGCAACCCAATTCTCCTTGCATTTAATGTAGCTGATATCAAAGTCAAACTCACTAATAGTAGCCAACAATCTAGCTTGCCTTTCATTCATATTGGGTTGGTCAAACAAGTACCTCAGTCCACTGTGATCACTCATCAAGATGAACCTTCTGCCCAGGAGATAATGTCTCTGTGTCTTCAACGCATGCACAATCGTTACAAAATCAAGATCATGAGTCACATAGTTCTACTCATTCTCATTTACCTTCCTCAATTCATATAAAACCACATATCCCTCTTGCATTAGAACTCCACCAAATCCTTCCCCAAATGCATCTGTACAAACCACATGCTCCTTATCAATATATGTAATCTTCAAGGTTGGTGCATTGGTAAGAAACTAATTCAACTACTCACAACCAAATACACAATCAATAATCCATTCAAGCTTCTTCCCTTTTCCTTACAAATGTGATAGGATATCCAATCTTGGAGAAGTTCCTAAAGAATCTCCTGTAATAACTTGCTAGTCACATGAATGGTTTGACCACATTAAAATTCCTTATAGCTAGCCACTCCATGATATATTTAATATTTTCTGGATCCACTGTTATCCCTTCATTGGAAATAACATGTCCCAAGTGATGAATCTAAGTCTAAAACAAACTACACTTCATGAGCTTGGAATATAAATTATGCTCTCTATAGTATCAACATTGTTTCCATGTGATTTTCATGCTCCTAATCATACTTTGAATATATAAATATATCATCAACAAATACTATCACAAACTTATCCAGATAAGGGCTCAAAACATTATTCATCAAACACATGATGGTGTTTGGAGCATTAGTAATCCCAAAAGGAACCACCAAAAACTCATAGTTCCCATACCTTGCATGAAATGCAGTCTTGTAGATGTCTTATTCTTTGATGTGCACCTTATGATATCCCGATCTCAGATCAATCTTCAAAAACACAGTTTATTCCTTTAGTTAATCAAAAAAATCATCAATTCATGAAAATGGATACCTATTCTTAATAGTCACCTTGTTTAATTGCCTATAATCAATTCACAATTTGAGAGTATCGTCCTTCCTTACAAACAACATTGGTGCACCCCAAGGAGACACATTTGGCCTTATGCATCCCTTATCGACCATATCTTTAAGCTTCAACTTCAATTCCACCAAATTGGGAGTGCTCATCTTATATGGTGTCTTATATGTAGGCATTGCTCTTAGTACCAACTCAATAGAGAAAACCACCTCTCTATGAGGTGACAACTCTAGAACCTCAGTAGGAAACACATCCTTAAACTGCTACATGCCTAGGATACTTTCTCAGGACCTCATCATCTACATATTCCTTCCCTTTGTCACTATAAACATGTACTATTAACAATAAGCATACTTTCTTTCTTTTTTCACTTAGCTTTCATAGGTGTAACCATTCTCAGTGTTGTAGGCTTCTTCATTCCCCACAATACTCTCTTTTCTCCATCATCATCCAGGCACTCAGTGGCCTTGTCATAGAAATCTACCTTATTCCTATGAATGAATATTTAGTCCATGCCAAAAACCATGCTATATGAACCCAAAGGAAGAACATTTATCTGTTGATGTAGGGATGCCATTAAGCTAAAATGTGCAAAATATCACCTTGTGATGAACTCTTCTCTTGGTCCCTGTAGCCAAATTCACCAACCAAGATTTTGCATGCACTTCCATATTCAACCAGAACGGATATACCAGGTGATGACTAATATAGCTATAATTTTATCTGGGATCAATAAAAATAGAAACAACTTGATCATAAACCTTACGTTCCATTTCAATAATATATGCTTGATGATATGCTTGTTTTTTATCCACTGTTTCATAGATATGGGGAATTCTCTCACCTACGTCCCCAAATTTTTGTGCCTCCTAAGCAATATATATCTAAGGTATCCCACCATAATTAAATGGAAAATCCCTCCTGTGATGGTCTTTACAACATGTCGGACACCTCAAAAGTTTTATTCCATCACATTTATTATGCTACTCCTCGGACTAATATACATGTCCTCTCTAAGTTGTATTGAACTTATTATGAGGTGCCAAATTTTCCTTGTCACCTACATCCTAGTATATTCCTCACTTCTTGAGTCGTTTTCCTTTAGTCTTCTCATTACCTTTCTAGACACGCTTAAACTTAGGATTTCACTTCTACTGCTCATAACAATGCTTCAACTTTTTGATGGATTCCTCCAATGATTGAGGCTTATCAAACTCAATCTGTTCTATGAATGATAATGGAAATTTTTTGATGAACCTTTTGATCTTTTTTTTTATCATCCTTGAGATAGGGAACATATCTCAATATATTTAGAATTTTGGTTGTGTACTCTTCATATGTCATGGGACCCATCTTGATCTCATAAACGTCCTTGGCCTTTCCATCATAATATCTATCAAACAAGTACTTCTTTGTCAAGAGTCTTTCAAACTCATCCAAAATCAAATCCTCTTCTTTGATTCCTATGACATGCTTAACATCTTCCCACTAGATATCTACTTTTCCCTTGAGACTAAAGGTAGTTTTATTGGCTTTCATGTTCTTTGAGTAATCATGTAACCTGAATAATTTCTTCATCCGTAGTAGCCATGCTTCTGAATTCTCTTATTTATTCATTTCCCCATAAAAATTAGAAGGCTTTGTTTTATTGAACTCCTTTGGAAAGTAACCACTCTCAATCCTCTAACAAGGATGTTGGCGGTGATCGTGATGATGTCTCTTACAAGCAGATATAGAATAAAATATATGAAATTTATCCCTCCTCTCAAGTGTGTCTAAGGATATGCCACTCTTTACTATATCATCTTTGTCCATCATGTACCATTTTTGAGACCTACTTCCATCTACACCATAAGTTTGTTCTTTATGTTTTTCCACATTGCTCGTCCCCATTTGTCCTTGCTTATGCAAATTTGAAATGCTCTGGAGGATGACTACATTAACCTCATCTTGTTTCTCTTGACATTTGGAAAGGCTTTAATTTTCCTCAATAAAATGCTCATTGTCTACCTTGAAACTTATGATTGCTTCCTTCAAACTTCTCCATGTATTTGCCAAACTAGGATAATGTCTCTCTCCCTACTGCTCAAATGATCTCTCCCATCCTACCAATGTCTCTTCCACCCTGTACATATATTCATACGAATTATACTAAAATATTATGATATTCATCCCTTAGCCTTCAATATCCTGCAATATGACATTGTTAGCTAAATAGAACCATAATCAAAACCATACCTCAAGGTATCTAAGGGGAGGTTATTGCATCTGCATATGTCAATCCAATTTAGCATGATACAAAATCACAAGCATACAAACTCAAACATGAATATCATAATCATAACAATAAATTGCTAACATGCATGAATGATAAACATATATAAAATTGGCATGCATGCATAAAAATCTACCTTTACCCTGAGGTCTCGTGTTACAACCTTTCTTTGATTCCACCCTGTAATACCCCACCCCACATTTACCCACTTTCACAATATCTCTAGGGTAAACATGGGCTAAGTGTTATCATGACATGACTCAAAAATCAAGTTCAAGTTATGGAAGCACGTTATACCATCTTGAAACTTATTGCAACTTCCTAGGGAGACCAGACCGCATAGATTTTAAACAACATCCACTAATGGTCTTACCCTGAGTTGGAACTATCCTTTTTGATGACTTAACAACCTAGTCACATGCATGCAAGTGGTGAAAGAGGTTAGAAGGCCTCAAAAACACACACAAACCTTCCTCCATGTGGCTACAACCAATATTTCTCAATTAAGAGACTGTGGTTGTGAAATCAATGTCACATTTTCAGGGCTATCCTACAGGTCACTACCAAAAAATTTCCAAAATCAAGACTAAAGAAAACACAATTATGCATAACTTATACTTAGGCTCAGTTATGGCCCAAATATGTAAAGCACATGATAAACATGTAGAAAAACATATGGTATACATAGTATATACAGGTCATAAGTGCGTATTTGATCATTGTCTCATAAATTTCACCAGAGAATCATTAAGAAGCCTCACTTCCCTCTCAAGCTAGCTGCATCAAACACTTGTTAGCTCATACATTAATATAACCATCCAATAAATTATTTAATGATGAACAATATCCATAACAAGATAAAATAATTTAACCATGCCTTTAACCAATATTCAATCAGAATGAAACCATGAAAAATCAATCATAAAATCAACACAATAACCCATAAATGTTCTCACTGATCTCAATAAAAAATAAAAATTTATTACATATGCATAATTATAACCAAGTCAGGGACTTCGACGTGCCATCACATCATATATTGGGCTATACTAAATATCTATTTAAACCAATCACCCTCGTGCCATATTCCAAGCATGAATGTGGGATCACATCGGATAAACCAAAATAGAACAAACCAAGGCTTCCAAAGGATAAACCACCTCAACCCTAAACCATAGTGATTTCACCAAAATATGACCAGTAATCACCAAAACCAAAATATCGTTGATTCCTATGAATTTCTTCACCATACCGAGAGGAATTTTCCTGTCTCCACCCATCCGTCAAGAGTTCTAGGAGAAGCACCATATCCACCCTCGACCCTTGCAAATTTTCCTAAGACCACTTCAACTAGGATCCAAGGTCTACCAGTCATCCAAATCTCAACCAAAATATGGAAACCAATACATTATGAATATCATGGAAATGGAAAGGCAAGGATGAAACCACTGTTAATCTAAGAAAATACCATCCCAATGAAAAGAAAGTAAGAAAATAACCAAATGCATGTACCATACATTCAAATATCAGCAAGGAAATCATATATGCAACTTGTTACGTGCAATTTTCTCATGTTTTAGGTATTTTTATAACCTTATTATTCATTTCCCATGAATTTCTTTGCTTTCCTTCTTGCTTATATCCAAGTATTATCTCTCTCCAAGTCCAAGTGAGAATTTTGCAATGTCCAAGTGAATTCTAGAGTGCCCCAAGAGTAACCAAGAAGTGATCAAGAGTAACAAAGAGTGACTAAAAGAGACATAAAATGTTATCCCTTTCCTTTTGTTTCCTTTTCCTTCAATTTTTCTTTCATGCATATTCTTTTCCCTCCATATTCCTTTTCTCCAATTTTCCTTATTTCTTATATGAAATTTTCATTTATTGCCTCTTTCCTTTTCCAATGCCAATGTGTAACAAACCCAGGTTAAAATTTCATGTAATAAAAGTTAGTAAAGGAAAAAGAAGACCACGGTTAAGGGACATGTATTCCAAGTTGAATGTTTGGAAAAAAAATCCTAGTGTGGGAAGGATACATAGTAAATCCTGATGGTGGTGTCTTTGTAAAGGCCTAGGGATCTGATGTGAATTGTGTAAAATCATAGAGATAAGGAGATGAAAACTTCCTCAACGATGGTGATGAGATCTAGAGGCATTCCAAGCTTGGTTTTCTTTTGTGATCTCGATACATGTTTAGGTGAGAATATGGTATTTTGAGGGGTGAGGTGGTTTAGCCTCTTCATTCCGTTTATTATTTTTGGATTGGTTTAGCCATTAGATCCCACATTCATGCTTGGAATATGATAGGGGGTGATTGGCTAAAAGAAATATTTGGTTCAGCCATGTCTATGGTCGGGTGGTATGTGGAACTCTTGAACGTGGTTGGATCTTGTATATGTTTAATGAAAGATAAGTTCTCTTGATTTGTACTTGTATTTATGTGGATTTAATGGATGTTATCTTATGGTTATTTATGTGGTTATATGATGGTTATACAATTGGTTCTAATCATGGTTCATTTCATGTTTTACTTATAACAGAAAGGATAATGGACGCAAGACCTAGTTAATGTTAAGATAATTAATGGAAGAGGGTGTTGACCCTTCTGGTTAAGTCTCACATAATTTTTCATTCCCTTATGCTCAATATTATATTCATGACCTATAGATCGTATTATTTCCAAGTGTTTGATAGAATGTCAGTCTCGGTTGGGGATGGTCAGGCCTAGTCCTTGAGTCAGTTTTTGGTTTAAAATAATTTTCCTTCTATAATTTATGATTTATGAAAGTTACAGGGATTGGTGGGAAGAGGTATATCCCTAGCCTTGGAATATAGCCTTAAAATCAGTAGTTGTTGGCACATAACTGAGCAATTTAGTCCACATTCTCACTGATTCATGTTTATTCATGGAACTGGAAGGTTTTAGTCACACTGAGGCCATCTAAAGGGAGTGACATGGGGTAAAAAGTAGGTAAAATTCATGTTGGATTAGGGGATGGACACCTAGAGGGTCCTGTGGCACCTTAGTGAAGTCAGTAAGGTTGTTTGTTGACTCCATTTCCTTAAGCTCGCCTAGGAGTTTGATTTTGGCCATAACTGCCCCTCATCTCATGTTGTAAGGCGATGAAAGTGGGTAGATGCAAGGGGAGGTTAATGTTATAGGTGGTATCACAGCATGGTTCACCCATCAAGATGGATGGGTGCCGTGTTGGTCTTCCATTTATATTGGTTTCATATGTGTTTCTTATACTTGTGGTATATGTACTTGTTGCATCTACATGGTGTTGGTCATGGTGGCAGAAATGTCACCATGGGAGAACTGATGGTGTTGTGGTGAAATGTGTTTTCATGAGATTATAAATGGTAATACATTTTAGGTGCTTACTTGTCTTCAAGTGTACATTAGTATGGTTGATGTTTCCATGGATGAGGTCATGGTTTGTAGTTGATATGGTCATGCATTGATGATTGGATTATGGTTAGGATGACATCTATATGATTTTATGAATATGTTTATGTATGTATTTTTCTAATCTGGTTAGTCTTGCAGATGAGATATCCTCCCAAAATTATACTGAGTTACGTTAGTTTGTTTATGATTTGGTTTAGCTGACATAGTATGCCTTCCAAGAAGAAATCAAAGATGACTAGAAATATGGTAGACTACAAAGAATATCTCTATGAATCAGATGAGCAACATGGTGTTGGAAACTCTTCTGACTTATAAGACACACTAAGAAGTTTGAAGAAAGAAATAGGGAGTTGTAAGGTAGATAATAGTAGAATAATAAAGGCACATGAGAAACAAGTATAGGTCAATGCAGTAACCATTCAAATTTTTTTAGAGTTCCTGAAATAGGGACCACTTCGAATCAGATATGGATATGAGGATACGACTAATGGGGCATATGGAGGTAAGTCTCGTGGTGGTCATAGGTCATATGGATATTATAGGATTAGATATGGCAGGTTCTTGGACACTCCAGATAAGAGAGGTGATAGACGTAGATACTATTCTAGTTCTGGTTCTAGAAGGCACTATGATCGTCATCATTATCATTCTTACAGGAGGAGTGGTAGGGGATGTTTTCTAGATGATTTTAAGAAAGAAAATCCACCTACATTTAATGGAGAGATGAATAAATCACAGGATGAATAGGCATGGTTTCTTGGTATGAGGAAGTTCTTTAGGTTGTATGATTACTCTAAAAACATGGAAGTTGGAATAAATATACTCAACCTCAAGGGTAAAGCATAAGTTTGGCAGGGATATGAGAAGAATGTCAGGGGTATTTATGAGGAGGAGATAACTTGGAGTGAGTTTGAGAGGCTATTCTAGAAGACGTATCTATCGGAGAGGTATTATGATGCTAGATATAAGGCTTTTTATGAGTTGTATATGGGTTCCATGACAGATGACATGTACACTAGATGGTTCTTGGAGTTGTTTAGATATGTACCTTACATCAAGGAGGAGAAGGCCAATGTTAAAATATTCATAAGTGGGCTTCCAGTAGAATACATATAATGGATTTAGTTCGATGAGCTTAGATTGCTAGAGAAGGCCAGATGTTGAGGATGCATAAATATTCCAAAGTTATCCTTTATTGTAGTTGTCTCAGGATGTGTTCCAGCAGAGAATTAAAATTTTCCTCCCGATAGGGAATTGGACTTTTCTATTGAGTTTGTACGAAGGGAAGCACCAACATCAAAGGCACCTTACAATATGTGTACTCTAGAAATAGTTAATTTGAAGTTGCAGCTAAAGGAAATGATTGAAAAGGTGTACATTAGGTCAAGCACATCACCTTGGGGTGCACCAGTGTTGATCATGAAGAAGAAGGGTGGTACTCTTAGGTTGTGCATTTATTACAGTTAGTTGAAGAAAGTGACGATCAATAACAGGTATCCATTGTCGCGAATTGATGACTTATTTGATCAGTTGAAGGGAGAAACATTATTCTCTAAGATTGCCATGATATCATGATACCATTAGGTACAAATTCAAGAAGGGACATCTACAAGACCTCATTCATGACCAGGTATGGGAATTATGAGTTTTTTGTAGTTCCATTCGGTTTGAATAATGCCCCAGCTACATTTATGTTCTTGATGAATAGTGTGCTCTGTCCTTCTCTCGACAAGTTTGTTATTGTATTCATTGATGAAATCTTGGTATATTATAAGGATGAGGAAGAGAATTTTGAGAATTTAGTAGCAGTGTTGAGATTGATAAGAGAGCATCAGTTATATGCTAAGCTTAGCAAGTGAATTTTCTTCCAGATAGAGGTACACTAATTGGGACATTTTGTTCCCAAGGAAGGCATAGTAGTAAATCCAGAAAAAATAATTTCCATCATGGAGTGGTAAACTCCTAGAATGTGGAGTAAATCAAGTCATTTATGGGATTAAAAATTTACCGGAGGAGGTTCATCTGGAAATTCTCATGCATTACATATCCTATTACATCTTTCCATATGAAAGGTCATAAGTTTGAATGGAAATAGTAGTGTGCATCTAGTTTTGAGAAGCTAAAGAATTTGTTTACCAATGTTTGAGTTCTAAATATTGCAGATCTATATAAAAAAAATCATGGTGGATACAAATTATTGTAAAAGAGGACTTGGTGGATTACTTATGCAAGAGGGATAGGTGGTATGCTATGAGTCCAGGAAATTGAATGAAAATGAATAAAAATACATGAATCATGATGTTGGGTTGGAAATTATTATTCACACGTTGAAGATGTGGAGGCACTATCTTCTTGGCAGGAGATTTGTATTGATGGGTGATCACGGTGGATTGAGATATTTGTTTGACCAACCGAATATGAATTCTAGGAAATCTAGATGGTTGGCCACCCTTAAAGAGTTTGAATTCAAGATCATATACATCAAGGGAAAGTAGAATAGGGCATTCGGGGAATTTTGAGGTCTAAAATGGGCCTCCTAAGGAAATTATAAAATAATAGTGGAAATCATAAAACAAGATTTGATGACATCATCAAATTTTAGAGGGAAAAAGGAAAAAACTACTTTTCAACTCGTATTTTCAACAAATATCCAAAAACATTTACTCAAATTTCAAGCAGGAGTACTTATGGATGCAAAATTTAATTCCTCATCCAAGGAGTACCCATGTTGTATAATTTTGATAGACCCCGCTACACGAAAAATGAGAAATACATGAAAAACATGATTGCAATCACATTTTTTCATGCATTTCTCCTTTTTTTGCATAGCAGGATCGATCGAAAGTATGCAACATGGGTACTCCTTGGATGAGGAATTAAATTTTGCATCCAATGAGTACCCCCACTCAAAATTTGAGCTAAAAATTTGGGAGATAAGTTGAAAATAAGAGTTGAAAAAGTAGTTTATTATTTTATTATTTTTTAATCTTTTTACCCTTTTACTTAAAAAATGGTGAATCATCCCCCATGGTTGACATAATTATCTTGAATCCTATTGGTTCTTATAAAGTTTATTTTGGTTGTAAATTTTTCTTGGGAGGCCCAGTTTAGAACTCAAAATTCCTCTAATGGTTGTATATTCTCTCAGTAAGAAAGTACAAGTGAATACTATAGCAGTTATGAGTTCCTATGAGACAGATTTATAGGATTAGATCTTACGAGCTGAACAACAATACAATAGGTATGTGGCGTTCAGGCACATGTTATAGCAAAGTGAAAGTACAGGTGTAGGTGCAGGTACAAGTGATTAGGATGCAGACTATCATCTCATTGCGGATGGTTTGGTGAGATTTAGAGACATAATCTATGTGCCGAATGATAGTGAGATCAAGAAGCTTATCTTGAGAGAATTTCATGTCAAACTATACTTGGGTCAGCCAAGATATCAAAATACATTGAC
The DNA here is from genome assembly GCA_034641835.2 of Pinus albicaulis. NCBI lineage: Eukaryota > Viridiplantae > Streptophyta > Pinopsida > Pinales > Pinaceae > Pinus > Pinus albicaulis. The sequence goes on from CM076570.1 coordinate 881,556,345, forward strand.
GATGGTGAAGAAGTTTTACTATTGGTTGAATTTAGGGAAGGAAGTGTTAGAGTTCGTGGCTAGATGTTTGTATTGTAAGTAGGTGAAGGTAGAATGTAAGAATAAAGGTGGTGTAATACAACCTATTATGATTCTAGAATGTAAATGGTAGGTCATTTCGACGGATTTTACTACAATTCTTCCGACGAAAATGAGGCAACATGATTCTATCATGGTTTTTGTCAATATATTGAGCAAGGTGGCTCACTTCATTCCAATGAAGACTATATATTCATCTAGTGATGTGGCACAAGTATTGATCAGGGAGATTCTTATGTTACATGGTGTTCTGAAGAAGATTGTGTCAGACATGTATTCCAAGTTCACTTCCAAGTTTTGGAAGGAGTTGTTTGCAGGATTGGAGACATTGTTGGCCTTCAGTACAACTTATCATCCACATACTGATGGACATAAAGAGAGGGTCAATAGGATCTTGGAGGATATTCTAAGTATGTATTTCAGCAGCAGAGGATCTGGGAGGAGTACCTTCCATTGGTTGAGTTTGCATACAACAATGGTTATCATGAGTAATTGAGGATGAGTTTGTTTGAGGAACTGTATGGGTGGAGATGTAATACTCCCATCAACTAGAGTGATCCAGTGAACAAGGTACTTATTGGAACAGACATGTTGATGGATATGGAATAGGAAATGCAAGTTATAAAGAAGAATATAAAGGAAACACACAACCGATTTTTTTTTTATGCAAACTAGCACATGGAATTTAAGAAGTTCTAGGATAGGGAGCATGTGTATTTTCACATCAAGCCCAAGAAGACATCCTTGAGGATTGGATCATGTGCCAATTTGGCACCACACTATTGAGTACCTTTTGAAATCCTTGAGATGATTGGACCAGTGGACTATCGACTTACAGTGCCTCCAACAGTGAAATTATGTGATTTTTTTCATGTTTAATTACTTAAAGTGTACATAGAATATGTTTATCATGTTATTGATTGTTCTATATTGCAGGTGGAGAAAGAAGGTTAATTCCAGTTAGAACCTCAATGGATATTGTAGTGGAAACAACTCATGCTCATGAATAGAGCCATAGAGTAAGTTAAAGTGTAGTGTTAGCACTTTGGGCCCGAAGAAGCTACATGGAAGATGGTTGATTAGATGCGAGCTATGTATCCTCCATTTTTTTCTGGTTTAGGAAAAGCAGTTTTTTTATTTGTACATATTGATGTATGGTTTCTAGTGTAAATACCACCATGAGCTAAGTTATAAATCTCCAATAAGTGGTATTGTTCTCATATTGTCATGCTGTGATGATGGTTTTTTCTTTAAGTAGGTTATTCATTGTAAATATTACATCGACCTAAGTTATAAAGCTCCATTAGTAGTATGTTTTGTTTTCAACGGTTTTGGTGATGTATAGATGTGGTTTAACAGCGAGGACAAAGTTCCCCAAGGGGGAGGGTTCTGTAACAGACCCGAGTTAAAAATATCATGTAATAAAATTTAATAAAGGAAAAATAAGATGACAGTTAAGGGACACTTATTCCAAGATTAATCTTGTTTAAAAAATCCTAGTATGGGTGTTCATTTGGTTTATTATGGCTAAGGGAAATTGGCAAAGGAAATGGAAAAGTATTTAGAAAGGAAAAGAAGCATTATTGGAATTTTATTTATAAAAATAACGGAAATTATGAGAAAATGAAGGTGAAAGTTCATAGGTTGCACGTGAGGATGAAAATGAAGGAAAATAATGGAAAATGAAGAAAATAGAGGCATAATTGATAAAAAGGCTTATGAGGATTAGTTGGTAGCTTTTGTCAGTTCAACTTTAGACCTCTCCCTCTCTCACACTATTGGAAATTTAGATTTTTCTTGGAGAATTTCAGCATTGGATCAAGAAAGAAAAAAAAGAGAATGAAGGACAAGGAAGGAAAAGGAAATAAAATATCAAGCAAGGAAGAGCAAGATCATGTACCTTCATTAGGGATACTTTCAGGTTACAGATTGGATGTATGACTTCCTAGCTAGTTTGGACATGCATTTTATGTGCATGTTGGTATTTGGTTCTTTTGATGTTGGTGGCATGGTTTCCTAGGGTTTTGATAGTGGTTTTCAGCCTTGCATTGTATTTTTACGGATAACCATGGTGTGATGGGAATTTTTTTTTGGTTTTGAGCTTTGGAATTTCTAGATGGTTTTATAATCTGGGGTGGAGGTGGTCTCAAGTTCATTCACAAATGCCTAGAATTCCCTTGGCCGATTTTGGAGGGATACATGGTAAAGCCTAAGGGTGGGGTCTCAGTAAGTGTCTAATGATCTGGTGTGGATTGCGGTAAATCCTTGAGACAATGAGATGGAAAATTCCTCAAGGATGGTGATGATATCCGAAGGAATTCCAAGCTCGATTTAGTTTTGTGATTTTGATGCCGGTTTAAGTGAGATAATGGTATGGTGAGGGTAGAGTTGGTTTAGCCTATGGATTCCCTTGGTCTTTTTTGAATTGGTTTATCCATGATATCCCACATTCATGATTGGAATATGGCACGGGGGTGACTAGCTAAAAGAAATATTTGATTCAACCATCTCTATGGTCGGGTAGTGCGTGGAAATCCCAAACCTGATTGGATCTTACCTATGTTTAATGAAAGCTAAGTTATCTTGCTTTGTACTTGTATTGATGTGGATTTAATGGTTTTTATATTATGGTTATTTGTGTGGTTATATGTTTTTTAAAATCATGGTTATATGACTGGTTCTAGTCATGGCTCATTTCATGTTTTACTTGTAACTGAAAGAATAATGGATGCAAGACCTAAATAATGTTAATAAAGATAATGGAAGATGGTCGTGACATTTCTTGTTAAGTCTCATATGATTTTCTGGTCCCTTACGCTCAGTCTTGTATTCATGACCTGTAGATTGCATTGTTTCTAAGTGTTGGACAGAATGTTAGTCCCTGTTGGGGATGGTCAGGCCTAGTCTTGGATTTAGTTTTTGGTTTTCAAGAATTTTACTTGTGTAATTTATGATTTTTGAAAGTTAAAGGCATTTATGAGCAGAGTTCTATCCCAATACCTAGAATCTATCCTTAAAATCCACAGTCACTCGCACAACACTGAGCAATTAATTCCACAATTTCACTAACGTAGGATTATTCATGCTACTAGGAGTTTCCATTCACAATGAGGTCATGGAAAGGGAGAAAATGGGCGTAAAAGTCATGGAAAAATCACGTTGGCTCAATGGATAGACACCTTAAGGGATCGGATTACTCCTAGACAGTCTCGTGGCACCTGGGGGAAGTCAATAAGGTTGTTTGTTGACTCCATTTCCATAAGGTCACATAGGAGGTTGAGTCTGGTCATAACTACCCCTCATCTCATGTTTACCTTGGTTAAGCTAGTGAAAGTGGGTAGATGTGATTGGATTTGTGCCCTACACAATTCTAATTGCCATAGCCAACAATATACCATAAGTGATTCCCAATGTAATATTTTCCCCTTCATTCAGCTTGGAATACATGTCACATGACCTTGGTTTTATTTATTTACATATAAAATCGACCCCAAATTTTTACAGGTACCTTCTTATCATGTATTTTCCATACCCATCTCATATTTTGAAGTTTACTACATATTAAGTACAACTTTATGTAATTTTCATGGCATATTGAGTTTTGAACCTGATCTGTTTGTGAATTGTATAGAAATGCATGAGAATGTTAACTGAAATAAATTATGGAATTAGTATGCTGGTTTATTTTAGTTTTTCAAGATCTATCATGGTTTTTTGAAGAGAATCTTGACTTATTTGATATTTCTTACAAGGGTTTTAGAAGAAATGGTAAATTTCATAGTTCTGTGATTCTAATGGTTGGATTCTTAATTGTTGAGATAGCTACCAAATCTTAATTGATTTAAATGAATTGTTAATTTCTCCTTTAATTTGGTTAGGTCCTGTTTATAATTTTTCATCCATTTTCCATATTTTTAAACTCTTCATGTCAGACCCAAGGGTTATGAATGCTCCAACTTAGAATCAATGGAAATGCTACCAAAAAAACACATTTAATGACTGATAGTTTTTCACTTAACCTTGATTCCCAAACATATTTTTAATTTGAAACAAATTAGAGCTAAATTTGAAGACTATTCATGCATATTTTAGGCACTTTATTTCAATAACATGATCTGAAAGCTAAATGTAGATGATGAATCAGTTTTCCAAATAATTATGAGATTAATTATGTTTGATTCAATCATTTTGGTTTAATACATAGAAATTTACTTTGCAGAGAGATTTACATCTGCACAAAGAATTTATTTAGTGGCTATTCTGAATTCTAAATCTCATTTTATTTTCATGTGACACCTTATAGGAGAAAATAAAGACATGAATTTTGAACCTCATTTACAAATATATTTCTTTAATTAAGTTTAAAATAAAATTAAACAGTCATTTTGAAACAATAAATTTACAAGAACAATTTAAATATGTGGTCTTATTTTCTTGCATTTTTAGTCATCTATACCTTTTGACCACTCTTATGCCAAGTACCATGTGCTAGAACATTCAATTCAAAGGGATAAGAAAACACATTTGATAATACTAGGTATGAATAAATGGCCATATACACTGCTTTAAATCGAATATCTCAAGATCATATCAAAAAGTACGATCACACTTAGATGTTTCCAGGATTTGCATTATAGCAAAGCGTAGTGTGAATCTAGGGCCCCAACTTCTCGTGGCATTGTTGTTGGTGGTCGAACCTCGGTCACCCGCATGACAGGCAGGAATACTCACCAATATAATATAATTAAAAATTAATCAACTATTGAAATTTGATAGATTCATTGTATATATTTCATTCATTATATATACCTGTGTCAATTTTATCTCATGATTTTAACACACACTCCATATTCTACAAATTCACACTATGGCTTCATCAAGAAGACACACCAAGAGTAATCTGGATAGGAATGTCGCAACTCTTATCTTTAACCCTGAGAATTTTATAGACATCTTTAACCAACGTAGAAAAATGTTGAGGTTGAATGCTTAGTAAGTAAAATAACTGCCATTCCACTTCCACCCTTTTTAACAATGCTCTCTTAATTACATTGCTTTAAGGATATTTAGACAAATACCATTCCTTTGCAAATAGTACTCAAACATTTTGACTCTCTCAATCCTAGACGTAAATTTGAAAAGGTGACTACTCAAACTGTTGAAAGAACCAGAACTCCAATATCATTTGTCGCTAGGGACATGATCTTGCAACACATCGTGGAAAGACAAGGTCAACCCCGTAATTAACCTAATCAACAAAATAAACCATTTGCTTTGGCAATAACACAATATGCACCATTTTCCTTACCTTGGCTATTACATGACATGCCCAAGAATTACTTGAAATTGTTACCCCATGTTTAGTGGCTAAAATAAAAACAGCACTAAGGAACATATCAATGTGTTCCAAGAATTTACCGACAACTTCATGGTAGAGGATGAGGATGTGTTAATGAGTTTATTTGTGTAAACACTCAAAGGAGATATGAAAAAGTGGTTACACACCCTTCCTGCCAACTCATTGCATTGGTCGGATGATCTAGAGAGGACATTCCATGCCCAATGGGGTGAAAATAAATACTTCCAATATTATCTCAAGTAATTCTCTAAAGTCAAGAATAAGTCATCTAAAAAAGTGAAGAATTGACAAAGAGATTTGATAATATCTACAACAAGATCTCAAATGAGATTAAACCAACTCGCATTTCTTCCATGGTCAACTATGCAACTACATGTTTCCAAGTTTTAATCACTATTAAAAAAATTGAACCACAACCATTAATTGTCTACTAGGGTAGGTCTTTTTATTTCAAAGGTATCTATACTATATGTGTTGATACATGAACAACCAGGGAAAAATGTAAAAATGTCATTGAACACACTTGCAGGACTCAAAGAATTCTTGCAAAAATTAAAAAACACACTGTAGGAATGAAACTCACTCAATAAAGAAAGAATCCATAGTTGATAAACTTCATAACAGAAATATGTGCGCCGTGCATCATTAACTATATTGCAACAGTAATTGAATGTTATAGATCTAATAAATCCGGTGTAACATCATATAATGAATCTGGAAATAGAAGTGTGTATGCAATATAATATATGCAACGACGATAAGAAACATATACCAATATAAATAAATTAATTAATCTACTACTACTACGATCCACGCTAAAGAGGAGGGCCCTTCCTCCCTAGCACGTTGCATGGATGTAATGAAAACTAGTTAAAGATTCAACATGAAATTTGTAAAAAACTCACAAGATGTGTACTACATTACAATAACTAAAGAATACAAGATCAAAATTTTGGTACTATTCTTGTGTTGATTTCCCCTCCTTATGATACTAAGAATTTTTATAAAGTCTTTTATAAGCCCTAAAATTAGGAAACAAATCGGTCATGAGAATCTCACGATTCTCATGCTCATTGAATTAGAATAAAATCATTGTTACAAATTGTTTTAAATTGAAAGACCTATTATGGTTACACCACCCTTGCAATTTTATCTTCTCACATATTTCTTCAACCATCTGCATAGAGTTACTTCTCATGACCTTCAAAAACTATCTTTAAAATATCAGCCATGGTCTTTGGTATTTTGTGGTGTAGCAACAACTTCAAGGTGTTACAACAACTTCAATGTGTAACAACATGTGACAACAACAGTTCTCTACCCCTATTCTTTAATAATTACAACAACACTTGAAATAAAAACATCCAAAATATCTCTTCCACAATTTCCTTGGATAGTCATTCCAAAAGAGATTGTTTCATTTAATATTTAATAGAAAATGGTGTACTAATATGTCACAAAGAATATTGATTCTATAACTATGGAGAGTGACATTATTTCAAGGAACTCATAGATTTAATGAAGGGAAATGACCAAAAATAGGGAAAAAGGTGCCTGAAATATCCTTAAATATTGCACCCAACATCTCCCCCCAACTAAAGCCACTACATGTCCTCATGAAGATTCTTTAGAATGTTCAAGTTTCTTATCCATGGTATCACCTGTATGTCATTGATGTAATTCTATAAAATCATAAGTGCCAACATTGTCTTCATTAACTAACTTGTATCCATGAGTATACATAAGCTAATGTGACCATGATTCGTCTTCATATCTACGCAGCTGGACATCGGGTCAGTAGTCCTCAACTAGAAGCCAAATGAAAGAAAAGTTGAATTTGAGTCTTATCAGGAAATTTCCCATTGTTTTTACAATTCGTGCATACTCAGGGACTCGAGTAACAACTATCAAAAAATTATAGAATCCAAAAGGATCCCTTGCTTGTATTCTTTCACTGCCATCTTTTATTTTTTTCGTACATTTGTCTAATGCTTTAATTTTCAATTCTGCAAAGATATTAAGAAAAAACCAAAAAATTCTTCTCCTATAGAGGTTTGATTACTCTACCATGTTATGAGTACTAAGAAAATTTCTTAATTCATGCCTCATCTCAATAGCCATACCAGGTTATGATCCTACCCATAGGGTTTCCTTTTCTTCATTTTCAGTGGATTATTTCATGGCAAGATGCAAATCAGCTTGGTTTCTCATGAAAGATATGAAAGCGCGTAACTACAAATCCCCCATATAGGATAAAATATGTACAACCATATTCAAACTAGCATGCTTATCAAATATATTATGTAGGAAAATTTCACATAACAAGCTTTGTTCATCAAAATTGCATGAGAAAAAAGCATTCAGGAAAATTTGAGTGGAGTTACTCTGATAGGGTTTGTTCTCATAGATAGCCTTCAACTAAAAAATATAAAATTTTTCCCACAAGAAAATTGGATAAGATTAATATGGCACCCTGCAACTTAAAAGCTTTAAGGAAAGTCTATATATTTTACCTCTTTCTTCAGTCAATTCCTTGACCTCTTCCTGTAGTTGATGTATATTCTCTTCCTTATCCTTCTCGGATTCCTTTGTTTCCCACTTTATCCATTCTTTTGTCAACAATTATTCGACGCACTGATTCTGAAGGGCATGAATGGACTTTTGATTTTCTTTGAAAGGAATCACTCCCTTTTTCGTGGAGAGCACTAATTGTTTCCATTTATGAAATTTTGATATCAACAGATGTATTTATGAGTGCAACTCTTCTTCAACATCCCATGTTGTTTCAAATTCAATAGTACTAGAGGATGTAACAACATCTCATGTTCAAGTTGTTCTGCATTGGTTGTTGGCTCTTGTGTAACACCGGCTTCATCAAAAATTTCTTGTGGAACAAGTCTTACATTTCATTCCTAAAAATCCTCTGCCTCAACTGTTAGTTCTTGTTTAAGAGAAATATCAATGATAGGTTTTTGTGTTTCAGTTTCTAGGTTAAATTCCATGTGATGCTCTGTTTCAGCCATTGGTTCTTTTGTAACAACAACATCATCAACAAGTTCTTGTGTATCTGCCTCCCATGGTTTTTTCTGAGTTTCTTTAAAGATGGTGTTTGCATTAGGGGAATTTTTAGGTCTAAAATGGGCCTCCTAAGGAAATTGTAAAATAATAGTGAAAATAATAAAATAATATTTGATTACATCATCAAATTTTAGAGGGAAAAAAGAAAAAACTACTTTTTCAACTTGTATTTTCAACTTATCTCCCAAATGTTTTACTCAAATTTCGAGTGGGAGTACTCCTTGGATGCAAAATTTAATTCCTAATCCAAGGAGTACCCATGATGCATACTTTTGATAGTCTTTTCTACACAAAAAATGAGAAATACATGAAAAATGTGATTGCAATCACGTTTTTTCATGTATTTCTCATTTTCTGTGTAGCAGGGTCTGTCGAAAGTATGCAACATGGATACTCCTTAGATGAAGAATTCAATTTTGCATCCAACGAGTACTATCACTTGAAATGTGACTAAAAAATTTGGGAGATAAGTAGAAAAAGTAGTTTTATTATTTTTTAATATTTTTACCCTTTTACTTAAAAAATGGTGAATCATCCCCCATTATTGACATCATCATCTTGAATCCTATTAGTTCTTATAAATTTTATTTTGGTTGTACATTTTTCTTAGGAGGCTCATTTTAGACCTCAAAATTCCCCTAATGCAACACAAATTTTATACCATGTTGTTGCAAAAATCTTAGCACATGTTGTACATAGAGGGTCCTGCATAGTTTCTTCTCCCAAATTATCAACAACCTCCGCTAGAGTATCAAGACTTGGAACCCTTATTTCCATTTTTATAACCTCTAATTATTGCTTCAATTCCTTGTTTTCTGCTTCTAATTCTTTGATTTTAAGAATCAAATTTTGGGTTTTATTCTTAGCTCGTGAAGGAGTATCTGCCTACTTGGCCTGGTCCTCTTTCTTTTGCTTCATTGCATATTCATGCTTGCTTGAATTGTTTGTACATGGTGGCGAGGGTTCTAGTTGAGTGCCAACCTTGATCCTCTTCTTTGGTATTCTAACACCTATTGGTTTCTCCAAAGATATTTTCTTGATTTTGATACCGATGGACTGCCCCCATTCCATAGCAACCTCAGTTTCTTCTAGAGAATCAATGGAGGTCTCACCTCATTTCTGGCATGGGGTTCTTGTCTTTTTGCTAATGAAATCCTCCCAACTTTGTTCTTACCACTCCAGGGCTTCCATTATGATGAGTTTTATAAGTCCATTATTAGTGATACAACTTTCCTAGTGCGAGGCAACATTTACCGCAACAACCATATGCTTCAAATTTTCCAACAGGAAGTAAGGAAGGTTGATCAATTCCTTGTGGTGTAGATAATTCAGCAACATAAAATGATAGTTAAAAAGTATCGTTTCTCATCCCTCACATGTAATATATTTAATGATAAATAAGGAAACACCATTCCATCGTTGTGGAAGGGAATGTGATCAATTCCCCTACCCTTCTTGACCAATTTTCTTCTCCCTACAAAAATCAAGTTTTGAGGGATGGGTCATTGATTTTCTGATTGAACCATTCCTTTTGTTGAGATTAAAGTGTTGATACTATGGAAACTACTTCCTCTGTAACCTCCATATTTAAACCTCTGACGTATGTTTGATTCATGTTCAAGTTTTGAGGAAATTCCAAAGCAACGCTTTCATCTAACCCCTTCAGTCACAAGAAAAAATCGAGCCACCCTGTTTCTCTAAAGATTTGATATGCTCCTGGGAAATTATCCAATGCCTCGGTGGAATTAGGCTCATGTCCTACCATTTTTCCCCCCATCCTTTGTTACAGATAATGAATTCTGTAATCCCATCTACTCACTATCATAGTTCTCGAAAAATCTGTGGAATGACAATGAAGAGCTTTGTTGGGGAAAATATCAAGGTAGTGTGCAAGAATACTGCGTCAAAAAATAATGTAACATGATTATCATTTCATTATTAATATGGAGATGTGGAAATCTGAATTGGGTACGGCTCACAATAATGACAAGATCGATATAAAAAGGTGGTAATGATTTCAGGATTTGTTAATGATTACAAGATTTGTCACCTCAAATCAGGTTTAATATTAGATCACAAAATGATTCACCCCTCCCCTGAAATTAAATGAAAAGTTTCTCCTCGGTCGTCAAAATATAATTTAATATTAATTTGCATAATTGCTAAATATAGTGACTTACCGGACGGTGATGTGATTGAGACCAAAGACAAAGTACTAGTTATTATGATTATTGAAGTGGATAGTTGTAATCGGTTCCCTGCTACAATTTGTCAACTACTACAAATGTAAGAACAAATGGACTTGCTCATTATAGATAGATTTTTACAACAGAACTTTTATTTACAATAGCATATACCTTTGACAGTATTATGCCCTTGAAAATACTTCTAAAAAAAACAAAACTTAGACTTGCAACAACATAGTATTTATGAGATATGTGAAAGAGAACATGTTGTTGCAGAAAAAAAGAAAAAAATGTGTAACAAACACCACCAAGTGGTTTTCAACTATTCCCATTATCTATCTGCGCCCCCATAAGAAGTTCTCACAGGCAGATTTATTTATTAGTCTTATTTTTTCTTTTTCTTTTTCTTCTTTTTATTTATTGTTTCTCTTTTTTTTAATTTATTTTTATACTTTTTTATATTATTTTTTTGGTGTATCAACTGCCAACAAAAGTTGGTTTTTAGCTATTACACTTATTGAAAATTTAAAAATCTGGTAGCGCAGGAGAATTTTCCCCTGCCCTCATAGCTTGAATATCGGATCCCCAGACATTATTTACAAATAAATCCTTTGAGGCTGGTTTATCGTATAACTGAAGACGATGCCAATTGGGAAGTGATGGTGTCCTAACATTGTCTATGGTAGCAAATTTCATAGCCCCATTTTCAAAGAATGTATCAACTTCATAAGGACCTAGCCATCTGGTATAAAGCTTCCCCTTGAAATTTTTGAATCGTGAATCATATAATAGAGCCCAATCTCCCTTCTGAAACACCAATTTTTTTATAAATTTAACATGCCACTTATTCCTATGGTGTTGGATGATGTTTGTCTATTGGATAGTAGCCAATCTCTTTTCATCTAATTTATTTAACTAATTCAACCGATGTTTATATATTGTAGCCAAATCCAGGTTCAATTGCAATGTTGTTCTTAGTGTTTTTATTTTGAACTATATGGGAAATAAAGGAATTTTACCATAAACTAATTCGTATGGTGAAAATCCCATAGTGTTTATCCATGTATTTATGTATGCCCACAGTTCCTCTGGATGTTTATCAGCCCAATTCCTCTGGTGACTGGACACGATCTTCATAAGAATTCCTCAAATAACTTTGCTAGTGCTTTCCACTTAGCCATTCTCATGTGGATGATATGGTGAGGTAATCTATGAAATATCTTGTATTTCTCAACTAGCATATGGATCAAATGATATGTGAACCCTGGTCATCCATTTGTTACTTTTTTTTGAATTAATCTAAAGCGAACAAAAATTTCTTCAAACAGAAAGTCTGAAACAACTTGTTCAGTTTCTTGGGTTACTACGTTCTCTTCAACCCACTTTGTGACATAGAATGTACATACCAAGATGTAGGAATTTTGCTAAGATGAAGGGTTAATTGGTCCTACAAATTCTAAGGCCCACTTCTTAAATGGCACTAAAACTATTTTAGGATGCAATGGCATCTCATCTGATCGTAGTAGTTGAGCCATTATCTAAAAATTGTCACATCCCTTTACAAATTTCTTCTCATCTTGAAATATAGTAGGCCAATAGTATCTTGTTGAAGGAAACTTATACCATTTCCTTTTTCTACAAATTTTCCTCCTCAATATTCTTCATGGAAAGCTCAAAGGATGTAAAATATATCATCCTCCCTTACAAAATGCTTAATCTGATGATCTAGTCATGTGTAATAGAGATATCCTTCCATTTAAGAGTATCTTTCACTTTACTAAATAATTCTCTTATTTTATTTTGGGGACATATGTTGAGGAAATATTCATGTAGAAACATAGTAATCTATTTCTTCATACCATGGTGAGTGAGTTGAAATAGAAAAAATATATTCATCTTGAAAGGAATCTTCAATAAGCGTGCATTCATTGTCAACAGTCAACCTAGAAAGAAAATCAACCACTACATTACCTTTCTTAGGTTTATATAGGATTTTCATATCAACATCTTGCAACAAAAACAACCACCATGTAACCCTGCCATTGGTAATTGGTTTATTCATTAAAAAAACAAATGGAAGAGTGGTTAGTGTGCAAAAATATTTGATACCATCTAATGTAGTACCTAAATTTATTAATAACATGCAGTACTGCAAGAAATTATTTCTCTGTAACCGTATAACTTAATTCTTCTGTAGTCAGATTCTTGCTAATGTAGTAAATGGCATATGGATTCTCATCTTATAGCTATGCTAACACAACTCCCACAACACTATCAGATGAATCTGTGGCTATGTGAAATGGAATATTCTAGTTCGTTCCTCGCAAAAAAGGGGCCATTGATACACACTTCTTTAACTCTGTAAAGGCCCACTCACATTTCTCTGTCCAAAAAAATTCCACATATTTAGTAAGCAGAGAAAATAATGGGCCCACAACCCTTGAAAATTTTTCTATAAACCTTCTATAATACCTTGCATTTCCTCGAAAACTATATACCTATTTTTGTGTTTCGGGAACTGGAATTTCTAGAATTACTTCTATATTAGTAGGGTCTGCTTTTATTCCTACAACATAGATAAAATGTGCAAGCACAATACCTTCATTCATCATCATGTGACATTTTTCAGTGCTTAAAGAAGCATTAGTTTGTACACATCATTCTAGCACTTTTTCAAGATTGGTTAATGTTGTTTCAAATCCGTCACGATAAGGTGTAAAATCGTCCATGAATACTTGTAAATAGTCATTTAAGAAGTCTGAAAATATCCCCAATATTGCCCTCTAGAAGGTTGTTGGTGCATTACAAAGTACAAAAGGGAGAACTATGTATGAAAAAGTCCCCCAAGGGAAAGTAAAGGTGGTTTAATGTTGATCCTCTGGGGAAATTTTTATCTGATTATAACCACTAAACCCATCTGGAAATGAAAATGATTTCTTCCTATACAAGCTATCAAGGACCTGATTTATGAATGGAAAAGGGAAGTGATCCTTTTGACTGGCTTTGTTAAGTTCTCTATAGTCTACTCAGACTCTCCACTTGCCAGTCTTTTTAGGAAAAATAACAAGTGGAGATACGCACTAACTGTCAGAAATGGGATATATGAAGTTTTCATTTAGGAGATTTTGTAATTCTTTTTTTATTACATCCTTAAGTGTTAGGTTCATGCTTCATTGTGGTTTCTTAACTGGATTGAAATCATTAGGGGGATTTTTAGGTCTAAAATGGGTCTCCTAAGAAAAATGTACAACCAAAATAAAATTTATAAGAACCAACAATATTCAAGATGATGATGTCAACCATGGTGGATGCTCCACCATTTTTTAAGTAAAAGGGTAAAAATATTAAAAAATAATAAAATAATAAAACAACTTTTTCAACTCATATTTTCAAATTATCTCCCAAATGTTTTACTAAAATTTCAAGCGAGAGTACTCATTGGATGCAAAATTTAATTCCGCATCCAAGGAGTACCCATGTTTCATACTTTTGATGGACCCTGCTATGCAAAAAAATGAAAAATACATGAAAAAAATGATTGCAATCATGTTTTCCATGTATTTCTCATTTTTCATGTAGTAGGATCCAAAGGAAGTATGAAACATGGGTACTCATTGGATGCGGAATTAAATTTTGCATCCAATGAGTACTCCTACTCAAAATTTGAGTAAAATATTTGGGAGATAAGTTGAAAATACAAGTTGAAAAAGTAGTTTTTTTCTTTTTTCCCTCTAAAATTTGATGATGTAATCAAATCTTATTTTACTCTTTCCACTATTATTTTATAATTTCCTTAGGAGGCCCATTTTAGACCCCAAAATTACCCTAATTCCTATTTTAAGTAGATATGGTAAGTACAAAGTCTAGGGTCAATTCCTTTCATGCCCATATAATCCCATGCAAATGCCTTTTTATATCTCTGTAACGGTTGTAACAACATTCTGTTATGTTTGGGAGTTAGATTAGGATTAGCAATCATATTTTTACCTTATTCTATTTCAACTGAGCTACTATTGATATTAGGATTGGTATTCATATGTTCCAGGCTCAAATATTCCACAAAATATTATTCCCCCAAGTCATCAAAAGAAGTAACACCAAGTGAGTTATAGATAAAACCATTAATAATATAATCTTCTATTTCATCCATAAAATATTGATCTTTGCCGAGTGAGAAGTGGTTGGGAATAATCTGATTCAGGTTAAAATTCATCCCATAATGTATTTCCCAAATCCTTACTTGATTTTACAAGGGGGAAAAGACTGAGGTTCTTCGTGGCTTGTCCATCTCAAAATTGTCATGAATCCCAACCTACAACCTATAGATGCATCCACAGTGGCCAACTAGACCTTCCCAATATCAGGGGATGCCCCCGAGATTTGATTTGGTTTGTAAGATAATAGTCTATCAGACATATCCAAGAATCAACTGTAATGACCGTGACTTCTATCACCCCTTCTAGTTTAACACATGACCTATCTACTAATTCTAGCACTGTAGGTGTTTGGCTCAGCCCATGTAACCCTAAAGTGGTAAAAATTCCCTTAGTCATTACATTGATTGTTGCCCCTAAATTGATTAGTGTGTTTCCAATGGGAATCTCATCAATATAAACAGTGACTATGGAGTTCATTGGAGCATTATATTTAGTCAAAGGAGGTTTACCAATCATTAGCTCTGATAATTTTCCCATCACATGGATAGTAAAAAGGTCTTTGGGCTTCCTTACAAATTTTCTAACACAGGCCCCTTACTGTTTTCACATAGATGGGAACATCCTTAATGTCTTGTAGCAGGGGAATCCTTATGTCTAGATTCTTTAATTGCATGAGGAAATCATATTTAGGTTTTTAAATCATCCTCCACTTTTATAATATTTATAGATATGGAGGGTCCTTAGTAACTATATTAGACAGGTTGGTTGATACAAATGTATCAGCATTACTTGAATAAATTGTTACAGATCTATCAATGCCATTTTTTCCTACTATAGTGGTTCCTTCAAAATTGATAGGACCATCCCTGGGGATTCACATTCCTCTTCAGTAATGATAGAGGAGGTTTTTGAATTTACTACTTTTCCTGATCGAAGGTGTATCTCATTACAATCGACAAGGGTAATGCAATAAGTCTAGAAATAAGTGGGGGCTTCTAAATTGTGGGTTGCCTTATTTTTTGGGTTAGGGTTAGGCTGTACAGGTAATAAGGGACATATGGGAGGATTAGTAGTAGTAGATTATGAAAGAGGTGGAAATTGTAATTGTTGTTGCATTGGTTACGTAGGATGGTTTCCTCTCCAATTTTGAGGCCAGGGGTATGGATGAGATAGGGGATAGTGAAAATAGGGAGAAGGAGACCATTGATTCCATGGTGAATGAAACTAAGCTGGGGAGGAGTGAGATACTGCCATGGAAATTTATGAGTATTATATACATTACTCCATGGATTAAAAGAAAAATCTAGGCACATACTTAGTGGTCGTGGTTTCCAAGATTTCCTATATCAAATGCAGTAAGAAGACTAGACTTCCTCGCATGATTCCTTGAGTACTACTTTTAGTCTCAGAAGCTCTGGGAAATTACCTGTAGAGTTCTCGATGTCACAAATATTGCATAAGATAATGATATTGACCCTGCAATCCTTCGAGTGTTTTTCTTTACATTTTGGGTAGAACATGACCAACACCTTATCAACTTCATCTTGTGTTTTTTTCACTTACGTTGTTGTAAATTGGGAAGATAAGGTACTAAGAAGATCAATATTGATATTTTCAAACAGGTTTCCAATCTCAGCTCTGATCACACTTCCATTTGTGAATTTATGTATTCTGACAGAGGCATCCCGTGTCATGTTTCTTCGTCATGATTATCCTTGCGAACACCTTAAGCAAATCTTTATTATTTATTCATATGGTTCCTGAGATATATACATTTTTCCTAACATATTTAGTATGTTAAGGCACCAATCTCTCATCCCTTGGATAAATATTTTCTTTAAGATTTATGGATCCAAATCACCATGCTTAGACATCTGTTGGTTATAATGAAATAGTTATACATAATATTCTAAGCTCTCATCTTCCTTCTATGTTATTCTGAACAATTCCTCTTTCAAGTTACTGGTTCAGCAATAATCCCAAATTTTTTCCAAAAACATGTTCTTCATATCTCCCCATGTCTGAATAGTAGAATATCCAAATCCCATAAACCATATTAACATTTCACCTTTCAAATTTGTAGGGAATAGTTTTAGTTTCTGAGAACCTTAAGTGTAGTCATAAATTCTGAAACAGAACACCAAATTCAAAAAAAAAAGGTATCATGATATTCTACAGTTAATCCTTGAAAAGATGCAAGAACTGATACAGGGATATTTTTCATAGGGGCTTCTCCCCTTATATCTCCTATTGTAAATTTAAAGGTGTTAATAGTGGTATATATCTCATTGTTGTTGTATCCCATTGGGATTTATCCTGATTCTACTTCTTATGAGGATTCCTCCAAATATTTCTCATAATGATGGTTTGCAGATAAGGATTCTTGTGATGATTTCTCGGATTGTTCTAGGGCTAGCTTTTTTACTGCACTTCCTAGGTCAGGGTATTGCAAAGTAAAAGAATGTTTTTCGAATTCTTAATATTAATGATTCCCATTGGTTTCCCTTTGTCCTTCTGATCCAAAATCCTGAAAACTAGTCTCTCCTTGTTGTACCTGAGTTAATTTTGCAGAACTGGGAGTTTTTAGGCTAGTTTGAGGAGAATGGGGTCCTAAACCAGAGGAACCAGAGACTCCTGATTTTCATATGGAAGTAGTAGATTTTTGTGGGTCTATTTCCTCACATTCTTATGCGATGTTGACTTCTCCTTGTCTTCTTTTGAGATCAGTTCTTGAATGAATGTGGTTCTCCTTTGATCAATGTTTTTCTTATTATTAGGTCGACCCATTTTACCTGTAGGTTTATTATAATTTATACATTTTAATTCTTCTCCACTCATACATTCTATCCATGGACCCAATGTATAATTATTTACACACCCTAAGTGTCCTAATTATTACAGGGGTGAGCCCGCTCAAGTATGTTAGAGCAATGTGTATGTTCTTACCTCTCGTCTTACTAATCACTACTTATAAAATTAGAGACACACTATTAAAGGGAAAATTCACTAAAACACCATAAGTGTCTTGATTATTAGAGGGGTGAGCCCGCATAGGTATGTTAGAGCGATTTACAGGTTCTCAACTCTAATCTTATTGACCAACACCTATAAAATTAGAGACACACTATTGAAGAAAAAATTCAAAAGAAAAGCATTGGCTAATTGTATCGCTACAACCTTCCCTGACAACGGTGCCAAAACGTTTGCATGGTTTAATCACTCTTAAGACAATTGAAACACAACCATTAATTTTCAACCTGGATAGGTATATTTATTTCAAAGGTGTCTGCGCTATCTATATTGATACATGAACAACTAGGGGAAAATGTAAAAATGTCGCTCAACACACTTGTAGGATTCAAAGAATTTTTGCATAAATTAAAAAGCACACTGTAAGAATGAAACTCACTCAATAAAGAAAGAGTTCACACTTCATAAACTTTAGAATAGAAATAGGCATGCCATGCATCATTAACTATATTACATCATTAATTTAATATTATAGATCTATCCAATCCAGTGTAAAAACATATAATGAAGATAAAAGTAGTTTCGAATAAATCACATCATTAGGATTAGGTCAAAATTTCGAACCATATAATGTGGTTAATCATCAAGACAAGGTGAAAATATGATCAATATTAACTAATAAATAGTAAGGATGCATCATTTCCCGGTAGATAGCCATCGAAAACTAGTCGTTAAAAACTAGACATTGAAAACTAGCCTTTATTAGTTAGAGAAATTAATTATAGGGGTTAATAAATAATAAATGATTTTTATTAAATAATAAGCTATAAATAAAAATATCTATTAATATTATATAAATAAATAATATTATAATTTAATACTCCATATGCGGGTGACAGTAGAAGTACGCATGATAACTGCCTCTCCCACGCTCAAGAGGACGAAGATCTATAGTGCAGGTCCTCACTCGATGTGGAACCTCAATTTAGAAATCATCCACATGAGATGATAGAGATAGGGAATAATGAAGAAATTCTTGAACAAAATCACCCCCTCCAAGGTACCTTACTGTCACAATCGTTTTGAATGATCATCTGGATTAACATGCCGCTCGACCATAACTCTTCGCACATGGTTAACCATTAAAAAAACTAAAACACGCAAATGCATGTGAGGCACAATAATGCTCAGCTGCTTAGCATTTTTCACATGCCTATAAAATGGAAGGTCCTTCAGCAGAAAGAGATTCATAGTCTGTTCCTCCAGGTTTATATGTTATTACAGTTCTTGCCCTCTTGCTTGCCTAGTCTGTCGCATAGCCTCCTCTCTAGTGTTGCACTGTGAAAAATTCCCCAGGCTACGCTCCCCCCTGAGTACGTGACTCGCCCTAGCTCCATCTGGCTGGCAAGCTTCATAAGCCTGGTTTCTCCCATTATCTTGTGCCCCTTGCCATGATTTCCCCTCCAGCTCACCTCCCCATCCACTGGCACCTTACTTCAGACCTCCCTCCTAGCCGTGCATTCCCCTTGCTCCGCACCTCCTTTGCTTCAGCTGACCATGGCACCTAGGCTACATCAAATAGCCATCAAAAGAAGCCGAAGAGGTGCACTCCCTAGTCACTACCACCGAGGGCTTAATAATCAGGTGATTATCAGGACCCTGGTGGTAGAAACCAGGGATCGTACCTCTTTTGCCTGCTTTGATGGTTCTTTGAAGCAGCCTAGGTTCCATGGTCAGCTGAAGAAAAGGAGGTGTGAAGCAAGGGGAATGCACGGCCAGGAGGGAGGTGTGAAACAAGGTACCAGTGGACGGGGAGGTACGCTGGAGGGGAATGTGCAGCAAGGGGTGAGGGATAATGGGAGCCCCCAGGATTATGAATCTTTCTAGATAGATGGAGCTGGGGTGAGTCGTGGAGTCAGGGGGGAGCATAGACTGGGGAATTCTGCACAACACATCACTAGGGAGGAGGCTGCGAAACCGACTAGGCACGCAGGACGGAAAGAACTGTAACAACATATAAACCTAGAATAATAGACTATGAATCTCTTTGTTTTGAATTACCTTCCTTTTTATAGGCATGTGACATATGCTAAGTGGCTAATAATTATTGTGCCTCACATGCAGCTGCGTGTTGTAACGATTTTCATGAGTATGCACGTGCAAAGAGTTATGGCAGAGCAACATGTTAATCCAGATGATCATTCAAAATGATTGTGAAAATAAGGTACCCTGGAGGGGGTGATGTTGTCCAAGCATGTATTCATTATGCCCTATCTCTATCATCTCATGCAAATTATTGCTAAAGTGAGGTTCCACATTGAGTGAGGACCTGCACTGGAGATCTTCGTTTTCTTGAGCGTGGGAGAGGCAATTATCATGTGTACTTCTTCTTTCACCAGCATCCGGGGTATTAAATTACAATATTGTTAATTTATATAATATTAATAAATATTTTTCTTTATAGCTTATTCTTTAATAAAAATCATTTATTATTTATTAACCTCTCTAATTAATTGCTCTAACTAATAACAGCTAGTTTTAAATGGCTAGTTTTTAACGACTAGTTTTCAATGGCTATCTACCGGGAAATGATGCATCCTTACTATTTATTCATTAAGATCGATCATATTTTCATCTTGTCTTGATGATGAACCACATTAGATGGTTTGAAACTTCAACCTAATCCTATTGATGTGATTTATCCGAAAGTACTTTTATCTACATTATGGATCACAAAAGTCTTAGATCTAACAACATATGATGAATCTGAAAATAGAAGTGTTTGTACTAAAATATATGAAATGAAGATAATAAATACACACCAATATAAAAAAAAAAAAATAATCTACTACTGCAGTGATACTTACTAAAGAGGAGGGCCCTTCCTCCCTATCAGGGTGCAAGGATGGAACAAAAACTAGTTAAAGATCCAACACAAAATTTGTAAAAAAATCACCAAATGTGTATTGTATTAGAATAATTGAAGAACAAAAGATAAAAATGTTAGTGTCGTTCCTATGTTTATATCCCCTCCTTATGAGACTTAGACTTTTTATAAATTATTTTACAAGGCCAAAAATTAGGGAACTAATCAGTCATGAGAATCTCGCAATTCTCATGTTGATCGAACTAGAATAAAATAGAATTTGTTACAAAATATTTTCAATTAAAAGACCTATTATGGTTACACCATCCTTGCAATCGTAATTGATCATATATTTCGTCAACCATACACATATATTTACTTCTTATGATATTCAACAAATTCCTTTAAAATAACGACCACGGTCTTTGATAGTTTGCGGTGTAGCAACAATTTCACAGTGTAACAAGAACTTAAAGGTGTAACAACAAACTTGGGATGTAACACCAAGTGAAAATAGTAGTTTTGTACCTCTAGTATTTAATAATGACAGCAACACTTGAAATAAAAACATCCAAAATATCTCTTCCATAATTTCCTTGGTTAGTCATTCCAAAAAATACATTGTTTTATTTAATATTTAACATAAAATGACATACTAATATGTTATAGAGAATATTGCTTCTGTAACCAGGGAGAGTGGAATTTTCTCAAGGAATTCATATATTTAATGAAGGAAGATGCCAAAAATAGGGAAAAAGGTTCCTGAAATATCCTTAAAAACTGCACCCAACACCGCATTGGAACCAAATTTCTCTATCATGCTCAGGGAAAGATTACCCATAAACCTATCTGACTTGCAATCCAATATAGCTGAGACAGAAGGAAACTCAATCACCACAGGAAAAATAATAATAATTGAAGTTACAAAGTAAAATCATAATGCTAAAAGGGGGAGGGGAGGAAAAAAATACAAATGAAAAATGAAAATAAAGGAAGAGCCTGATCATTCTATGTACATTAAATAATCATCCAAAGAATGGATTGAGGAAATGAATCATTTGATTAGGAACCTATAAAAAAAAATACCAATCTCAAGGTTGAAGGATTGAGCAAGAATACAAACGCGCCTCCTTGTAACCCCCATTTCATCTGTAGACCATTCAACCCACAACATATGAATAAGGAAATAATACTTGATGAAAAATAGATACAACCTACAATGAGGATGGATGTCAACCTACAAATTAAAAAATAACCTGAGGAGTACATGCAGGATGAGGATATAAATTGGGTAGCAGATCAAAATCCCACATTCCACATCATTTAAGTTGACTACATGAACTATCTTGCAATGAAATAATGATATGAGTCATACAATGACTAAAAAATACAACCATCTTAGTATCAAAGGATTACTGACTCCATGATAGTATAAATCAGAAGAAACTATAACTTGCAATGCATTCCAAGGAGACCCGTCGATGTGAGTCATTAGAGTAAGTCATTTGTACCATCACATGATTCATATCCCATTCAGTAGAAAAATACTCCATCTCCTGAAGTCTCAAAGAAAGTGCAAGGGTTGCTATATAATAAAGGAAAGAACGTTCAGCATAAAATTTTGAACTCGACTTAGGAACCTGTGAACTGGAAGCTGAGAACCCTAGGATTCAAGGGAAACTATTCCACCAGATTTACCAACTCAACTAGTAAAGGAGGTTAAATGAAGTGTAGCTCCACTTTTTAACCTTGAACAAGAACTGAGAAAGGTCAAAGTTCTCATTCCTCTCTTAGAGTTAGCATAATACATGAGATATCATCCAATTATATAGAAGCTTATGACAACTTTAAAAAAATCTCTCACAATGATACTCTAAACATCCAAGATGACTTCCCTTATATGGATTATAGAACTCATATAGAATAATATGACAATGAAAATCCTCCTTTTTACACCACCTTGAATGACGACAACAAGCTAATGCACAATTATATGTTGGATTCAAGGGCATCTCATAACCTCATGGCCTAGTCAATCATGGTGGAACTAGGATTGGATATTACCAAACCATACAATGACCTCTACTCCTTTGATTCACGAAGGGAGAAATGTCTAGGTCTAATCAAATATTTCATAGTATCCCTTAAATACCAAACAAGAGTCTATTCACAAATATAGTAGTGGTTGATATCCTTACCTTGTATGACATGTTTCTTTCTAGGAATTGGGCTGGAAATTTGGGTGGTACCTTACAAATGGAACTAGCATATGCCACCATACAATTTTTGGAGGAAGAAAACCAAGACTATAAAGAGAATCCAAACTCCTATACATCATAAGCAATGAAAATAAGTCCAAAAAATTATATTTTTACATTGTAGAAGAATTGATTGGTTGTTATATCAATTAGGGGAATTTTGAGGTCTAAAATGGGCCTCCTAAGGAAATTATAAAATAATAATGGAAATAATAAAATAATATTATATTACATCATCAAATTTTAGAGGGAAAAAAGAAAAAACTACTTTTTCAACTCGTATTTTCAATTTATCTCCTTATGTGTTTACTCAAATTTCGAGCGAGAACACTCGTTGGGTGCAGAATTTGATTCCTCATCCAAGAAGTGCCCATGTTGCATACTTTCGATGGACCCTGCTACACGAAAAATGATAAATACATGAAAAAATGAGATTGCAATCACGTTTTTCATGTATTTCTCATTTTTAATGTAGCAGGGTCCATAGAAATTTTGCAACATGGGTACTCCTTGGATGAGGAATTAAATTTTGCATCCAATGAGTACTCCCACCTAAAATTTGAGTGAAACCTTAGGGAGATAAGTTTAAAATACAAGTTGAAAAAGTTGTTTTATTATTTTATTGTTTTTTAATCTTTTTACTTTTTTACCCAAAAAATGGTGAATCTTCCCCCATGGTTGATATCATCATCTTCAATCCTATTGGTTCTTATAAAGTTTATTTTCGTTGTCCATTTTTCCTAGGAGACCCATTTTAGACCACAAAATTTCTCTAATGGTATCAGTAGGTCCCAAATCCATGATCGAGACGATATCAACACCTGTCAAGACAGAACGAACACATGAACTGAATTCAATATGAAAAATGCAGTACTAACCATATTTTCCAAACAATGTCAAACATTGGAAAGATTTTGAAGATGGATAACAACTAAGAAGATTCTTTGAATTTGTGGACAAATTTTCTTCCATTAATATCCACTTTTAAGGAGAAAAACTTGAAATAAATCAAGTAGAGGAAGATGTGGAAAATGAAAGTAACAAGTTCCTAAATCAAATCAGAGGTCATGAAGTGATCCAACTCAAAAATAATTTCATCCCCAAGGGATTGGTTGCATTCTAGCATATCTGCGACAACAATTATGTGCCTACTAAGCCCATTTTTCAATCAGTATATGAAAACGTTGAGGAGTGCGACCTCAGCATGGAAGAAAACATGCAAAAGGTAAAACGTGCTAAGTCTTTAGAGTCTGCATGAAAAAAGAGGCACATTGATATATTCAGTCAGTTTAAATATTTTTTTGCATGGATTTATGAATATTTAAAAACTGATGATACTTATATTATAAAACATAGGATACCATTGAAATAAAATGCTAAGTATTTTGTGCAGAAACTTAGGAGATTTAAGTCAATTATGCTACCAGAAATAGAGAAAGAAATCAGAAATTTGTTGGATGATAATATTATCATGCCACTGAGATACTCACAATGGGTGGCGAACCTGGTATTGGTTAGGAAAAAGAATGGAGACATCAAGGTCTATGTGTATTTGAGGAACCTAAATTGGTGTTCTTTGAAAGATAATTATATTTTACCCTAATTGCACCATTTTCTAAAACATATTATCAAAGCATATAGAATATCAATGATGGATGGGTTTTCAGGATATAATCAGATTGCAATGCACCTTGATGATAAACATAAGATCACACTCATGACACCATGGGGTACCTTCATGTACAAAAAAATCCCTTTTGGGTTGATGAATGTGGGAGATACCTTTCAAAGAGCTATGGACATCACATTTTTTGGAGAGAGACCAGTTCATATTCATTTATCTGGTTGACATGAGGATTTTCTCAAAAGACAATGGTGAGCATTTGGAGCATCTAGCACAAACCTTTCTACAATGTATAAAATTTTGTCTATCATTGAATCCAAAGAATTAATTATTTTCTTTGTTGGGACACATAGTTTTGAAAGGTATCAAAATCGATACAAAATGATTAGAAGTTATATCAAATATTGGCCCACCCTGGAATAAGGAAGAATTCCAATCATTCTTAGGAAAGATCAAATTCCTACGCAGGTTCACTGTGAACTCTCTAAATGTCCTGAAGCATATAACAAGAATGCTCATAAAAAAAAATGAGCTGAGATGGAACTTAGAAGCACATGAATCATTTGAAAAAATTAAAAAAGCCATCATGGAAGCTCCAGTCTTAAAAAGTCAACGGGGTTTCACTCAATGAAGCTCTGACATATCACGTGCATTCGTGGCATACTAAAAAATACCCCTAATTTGACTACATATTGGAAAATGCCTCTAAAAATTACTTTATTTAACCCCCTACCAAAAAAAACCCAATACACCTTCCCAATTTAAAAAACCCCTACCTTCAATAGATGTTATATGTATCCATTTTTTCATTAACATTTTTTATAGCCCTTTATATTTTTTCATTTACTTTGAGCTTCATTTTTTCTACCTGCCAATATAAAAACCATTTACCCCCTATCTATCCCCCAATATATTATGTCATTTTTTCCTCAATATATATCCCCCAATATGAACCCACATGGTATGGTATTTCTCCCCCAGTGAATCCTCTTTAAGCAAGCCTTGATTTTTCAAAATAATTCTATATTATTTCCTTTAGATACAAACATACTAATTATCATTGTGTTATTGTTAGAATAATGAAGAAGGAATGAGAAACCTATAAAAATTTTAAGTTGTGCAGTGACAGACGCATAATTGAAATACATCATTCTGTAAAAGTAGGCTTATGCTATGGTAAAGAAATTGAAATCATTCTAAAAATATACGTTGCACTCCAAAGTAGTAGAATATGTGGCATCCACAACATTAAAGGAAATACTTATACATCCTAATATCTATGGTATAAAATTCAAGTGGATATCAAAGTTATAAGAATAAAATATATAAATCAATCCCACCAATATTGTCAAGGGCCAAGGGTTAGCTAGGTTACTCACCGAGCCTTATCTTATTGCGCTATAAATGTGCAATAATATAATATTTTCAATATTTGCAAAGAGGAGAATCTATAAGAACCTTATTCTTCGGATGAAGAGAATCCACAAGAAGTTCGTCATCATGGAAAAGAGAATCCACAAGAACCTCTCATTCTATTAGGAAGGAATCCACAAAAACCCTTCTAGTCAAACAAAAGGAATCCATGAGAACCCTTCCTAGAGGACTTCTCAAAGTTTGAAAATTTTTCCCTAGTATAAGGATATCATATTCTTCCTACAAAATTTGGAATGTCTTCCTAAACTACCTAAGGCCAAATGCAAATCCCTAAAATTGAAGGCAATAAAATATTGCATTTTGGATAAAGGTTTGTGTTTGAAATAACTTGTTATAATCCTACTTACTTTCATTATTAAATAACAAGTATTAAATATCATCTCAGAATTCCATCAAGGAACATGTGGAGGAAATCAATCCTGGAAGGTAAGAGCCTCAAAAATATTGAGAGAAGTATATTATTGGCCTTCCTTGTTCAAAGGTACAAATTTTCCTATTCTGGATTGTCTTAAATGTCAAAGGTTTGTAGGGAAACAAAGTATTTGGTATCTACCATTGAAACCAATAAATATTGAAGATAATTTTCAGTAGTGAGGATTGGATTTCATTGGAGAGATACATTCGAACTCAAGTGAGCAACACAAATACGTTCACACAACCACTGACTAATACACCAAATGGGTATAATCCATTCCAACCCTCAAGGTTGATGAGAAGGTTATCATAGATTTCCTATAAGGGAACATTATCTCTATATTTGGATGCCCCATAAGGCTAGTCACAAATAATTCTTAGGAAATCAAATCGTTTAAGATAACGTAGTTCATTGAAGACTACAACATAGAGTTGTTGCATTCAAAAAGATATTATCTTCGATGGAATGGATTGGTAGAATCATTAAACAATAATTTTATAATAATAATTAAGAGGATGGTAGATAAAAATAAGAAGTGTTGGGATGCAAATATCAAAAATGAATTATGGGAAGATATAATTTGTACCAAAAGAGCTATTGACACCTCACCTTATCAATTCATATATGGAATAGACATCATTTTCCCTATGAATCTATCCTTGCTAGTGATGAAGTTGTTACAGGATGAGGGACCATATATCATCCCAATGTAGAATAGGATCTATCAAATGATAGAAGTTCAATAACAAATAGAGGAGGCCTTGAGTAAAGTTAAAACCCGCTAGTATAAAATGAAGGCTATATCTGAGAAAATAACAAAGGAACATGACCTACAGGTTAGACATTTGGTACTGAAATGGGAATCAATCTAAGTTGATAAAGGAAAGCATGGAAAGTTTTGATAATCTATGGATTGGTACATTTTGATTATAGGAATTTCTCGATAACAATAGTTATCAGTTGGAAACATTTAATGGAGATTTCCTTGGGAACCCTATCAATGGTAGGTTCCTAAAGAGATTATGCACTTAAACAAAACAACCCTAAAAATAAATAAATAAATAAAGTAAATTTAATCTTTGGTGTTATGCACAGGATGACAATTTTTGATTTCAATAAAGGCATAAGAAGTGGCATATTCCACTTTCAAGCAGACTCCACAACCCAATGATATAAGGCACTGGAATTGCATGTTCTCAATAGATCGCAAGGGCCTATTTTCCATTATTGAGCCAATTTTGATGTCAAAATGTAGTACCCTTGAAACATTTTGAAGCCAAGAGGCACATGGAGCCTAGTTTTGGTCCATTTCCCACTGGGCTCTATCATTCATAGTACTTGGTGATTTTACTCGGTCGAAATAACTCGTAGTACTAGAACACTATGCAATAGGTGCCGACGAGAACACACAGTTTAGGCATGCCACGCAAAGGCGTCGCCATCATAGGCACATCACGCCAGAGCAGACGTGCCAAGGCACCAACAAAGTTGCATGCCACCAAATCGAACGAACAAAGATCCCACCAAGATGCACAATCGATAATTCTAAGGAGAGGTTTGGAGCAAGCCACGCGTCAGCTCCACACACCTCCTGAAAATCTCTAAAACATTCAAATGACATGGAACTACCTTGTTGTATGCTACCACATGTCTCCTCCTCATTGATATCCAACTCACCATTATCTTACACCACATCACCAAGCCACCTACCATGTCTTCCACCATGTTTCTTCACCGTATGACTAGTTAGAAGGTCCAATTCACCTACTTTATCATTCACCATGTCAGGACTCTATTTTCCTAGTCAACTCACATGTGGCTTGGTCCCACCTCCGGCTCATGTCAATCTAACATCACCCGAGTCTGAACCAACCCGCATGCTCGTACATCTGATGACAAAGAAGGCTTCTCATCTAACGATTCTTGAAGCTTCATGATGTGAACCTACACGAATGAGGAAGCAATGAGAGGGTGTGAAGCATTCTACGTGGAAACATCTCATGCATTTCACACACCCCTAAGGTTTTCAAAGACCAAAAGTATGATAGTGAAAAATGTCACCACGTGGCTCTCCACATAGAATTCCCATGTTAAATTTCCATGATTGTCACCTCCCTACCATATCTACAAATTCCTCATGCACTACCAATCATCCATGTAATCTTCCCATGACATGATGAAATAATGAAAACCTTCACCTAATCGAAATATGACATGTATCTAGGCCAATTTTTTTATTAAAAGGAAGTAAAGTTTGATGTTCTGTAATTTCACAAGGAATTTTCATTTTTTTTACTCATGCATTTTCTTAAGAATTAAATTTTTCACGAATATTTATAAGTGGAAACTGGAGAATTAAACCGCCATCCTTGTTCTTAGTACAATTATGACCTTCACTAACCATTTAAAAGTTGAAATACTGTATAATTTTGTATTTAAAAACAAAAATCACATGTTATTCCAAAAAACCCTTTTGGCCAAGAAGATCTCGATTTTAGAAGATAAATCCTAGTTGAGGTTCAATTCACTTAATATATGCAACCTTAGTTCAAATCCCCACATAAGTGCCTTGAATTTGTGCCCGAATTTTCCTGCTAAACCCCAAGCCCAACTCTTCATGTGTACCACTTGCTCCAAGTTTTTAAAATTTGAAAAATACTCCCTCTAACCATAGATCAATCTCCTTCCACCGCATGGCACACTTTTACTCATTGCCTGAGTCAACCCTCACCTCGTTTCAGTCTGTCAATCCTCTACTAAATATCATACTCTATTAATGGCCACATATTAAACCAAAGGTTATACTAATTGTCAATCCAAAGGGAAATTCAAAGAACCAAATATCATGGATGAACATGCAAATGTTCGATACCACCACCACCACCACAACAAATATAACAACAGGAAGCATCATCGACAAGAGCATTGGCACCATTTATACCTTTGTTGATACCATTGAAAATGTGCCCACTATAGCACTTGTCCCAGTAGTTCCCAGGAAGAGAGATAAGGCCCAACACCAATACAAGAGAGAGAATGACAAGTCATTAAGGACAAATATGAAGGGGCCCACCAAAAGCCAACAAATCCTTAAAGACACTTCTAGAAGAAGTTAGTTATAGTACAATTGGAAATTTTGTAACAAGTCTTGGTGGTTTTTCAAATACTATTAGTGGTTTAGGGTGGGGTATAGGTTATTGAGTTCCTATATATATATATATATATATATATATATATATATATATATGTATATATATATATATATATATATATATATATATATATATATATATATTTGTAAATTTTAGGGTAGAGAAATATTGGTTGTAGAAAAACTCTCCCAAAATTTTTGGTGAATTGCTAGGAGGTCTTGAAGATATTCCAAGGAATAATTTTGAAATAACACCTGAGTTGTATGTACCTTCGTATCATCTATTTTCCATACATATCTCATATTTTTAATTTTACTACATATTAAGTACAAATTTATGCAATTTTCATAGAATTTTTAGTTGTGAACCTCATATTTTATGTGAATTGTATGGTAATATATGAAACTATTAGCTAAACTAATTTTAGGAATTAGTATGATGGTTTATTTTGGTTTTGCAAGATCTATCAAGGTTGTTTGAAGAGTATCTTGAGTTCTTTGATATTTCTTACAAGGGTTTTACAAGAAATGGTAAATTTCAAATTTATGTGTATTCTAATCATTGAATTCTTAATTTCTCAGTTTCCCACTAGGTCGTAATTGATTTAAAGGAAATATTAATGGATCCTTTAAATTAGTTAGGGACTTTTCTCCATTTTCATCCATTTCCAATATTTTGAAACTCTTCATGTTAAATCCAAGGGTTATGAATGCTCAAAAATAGAATCAATGGGAGTGCATCCCAACAAATAGAATTAATTATTGATATTTTTTCCCTTAACCTTGATTCCCAAAATATTTCTAATTTGACACAAATCAGAGCTAAATTTGAAGATTACTCATGCATATTTTAGGAACTTTATTTCAATAACATATTATGAATGTTAAATGTGCATGATGAATTATTTTTCAAAATAATTGTGAGCTTAATTCAATTTGATTCAATCATTTGAATTTAATATAGATAAATTTACATAACACAGATATTTACATCTACATGGAGAATTTATTTACTGGCTATTGTGAATTCTTCATGTTTTTTTATTTTCTTGTCACACCCAGGAGAAAATAAACTGCATGAATTTCGAACTTCATTTATAAATCTATAGCTTTAATTAATTTTAAAATATAATTACAGATGTGTTTTGCAACAACACATTTACAAGAAAAAATTAAATATGAAATCTTATTTTCTTTCATTTTGAGTCATCTACACTTTTTTACCACTCTTATGCCAAGAACCATGAGCTTGAAAATTCAAGTCAAAGGGATACGAGAACACATTGGATAATATTAGGTACTAATAGATGGCCATAAACATTATTTTAAATAGAATATCGTAAGAACATATAAACAAGTAGGATTGCAATTAGATGTTCTCAAGATCTACATTATACCACAACATAGTGTGAATCTAGGGCCCCAACACCTCTCAACCCCTTTTCCTTGATTCCATCGATGCATCTCCTTTGTTGTGTCACTCCATTATTATAATCTCTAATAATCCGTATATGCAAGACTTAAATGGTTAATCCCATTTATAGCTGAATTAAAATTTCTATGTTTGGGCTAGACCTTCAAATGTTAAAATGTTAGTTGGAGATGACAATAGGATGGAGGAAGTCCCTATGCTATTCAGGAAATCCCTTGTGGGATAGGTTTTTCAGCAAGGAGGTGGTCGTCAAGCTTGTAATAAAATATTGGATAGTAGAATTCAACCAATCAAGAGATCTGACCTCAATAAAAATGTTTGTGTTATCCTTCTCAAAATTCCTTTTGGCAAAAAATTATTATGGAGACCCAAGGCTCTGTGCTCGGGTGCCAACAAAGGTTTCCATCATATTATATTTTAGCACTAACATTTTTTATATTGCATGAGGGAAAAAAGTCTCACCTAAAGGACATCCAGGACTTAAGTTTGATGGTTGGGGTTTAGATGGTGTAATAATAGTTTATACCAGTTACATGTACTTTAATAGATATTAACTATTACAAATTGATTAGAATACCCTTTCACAAACAAAAAATAAATCATATTACACACGAACTTAATGCAATAACTTAAAAATTAAAAATAATTGCATGATCACAAACATATCCACACATAGAACACAATGTTGCTCCCCACAATAATATTCTCCTATAATTATCAGACTAGATCATCATTACATCTATAGATATATATGGTTTGAGCTATATCTTTCAAGTATCATTCCAAAAATCCTTACTAGAGGCACAATTTTATAATAGAAATAGATTAATAAAAATTTCAGTAACATTTTGGCCCTTCTCTATTGTCTCTCGTATTTTGAATCTCAACTTTCATGTCTAGATATAGTTTTGGCTCAGTCATCTTGTCTAGTTTAACTTGTCCTCACATGATAGAGTCAACTATAACCATTTTGAAGAGATCCATCCATTTCATGCTTTTTTGGTTCACATTCACTTGATTCTTTCATTTTTTAATGACCCGATCCTTCTTTTATGGACACTGAGAGTTCCAAAATAACCACTTATTACTCTAATTTTCACTTCCTTCTTTCCATTTTTGTTCTATCCAAATTAACCATGCTCTTTTTTGGCTTCCACTACCTGTTTTATGTGTCCATATTTCAACCAAATTTTTCCAAAACTAAAGGGCTCAACATCCCCCCACCACAACCTATTGACCCACCCTCGAGTCAATATTTCCCTTCCTCACTTGGTCCTTCCTTTTTCTGCTCAAAATTTTCTCCTTCAAATGAAGGAGCCAACTCAGGAACAAGTTGAAAAATGTTTCAGTAGAATAAATTTTACACATATAATTTATTTATTTATTTCAACATGAAATTAGTACTCTGAATAAAAAAATGTTGAGATGTATCAACATCAGGTGCCTCAGGATAAGCTGCGAGAAATGCATTCCATTCAGTTTCTGTAGTCAAATTAAGCTTGTGCAACTGTAAATATTTTTCTTGGACACTAGGCATGAGGTCTCGAATTGTATGTTTTTCTTGGTGTGATTAATCCTACAATGTAGTATTCTAAAAATATTTTTGACATATTTCTTCAAAATTATAGTCTTCTCCATGGGATCAACAATAGATAAAACATAATCCATCAAATTTTTGAACTCCTATCAAAACTTGTAAGTGGGTTGATTTTGTTTTGCGAGAAGGTCGGGCCAATCTCGCACCTACCTAAAAATGTGTTGAGAATCTTATGTTTTCCTTTGTAACTTGAAGTGAATAATAGTATCTTGATGCACAAAACAATAAATTTTTTGGATATAATCTTTGGTGGGATATGTAATTTTCTCTTGTAACTCCAAATGGTGCTCTAAATTGATTTATTTTTTTGTTGCGAGAATGGTCCAATACTTTTCAAGAAATTGCAAACATTGGATCAACCCATAGAATAAAATATATTCAGGAAACATGGAGATGGCTTTATACAATTATGGCCAAATCTAAATAAGTATGGCTTGGGTGTCTACAACTTATTTCTTAACTTTTTCTTTTTACGGCTAAATCTGATCCTTTTCCTCCATAATTTGAGCAATTCATTGTTACAATGAGTATTGATCTCGTGTTAACTGAGTAATTTGGTATTGTTGTTGCTAATGAACCCGAACAAGATTAAACTAATTATGATCCTTTTAGGTAATCTACTCCTCCAATTGAAGCAAAGAAACTCTGAGAAATGGAAATATTTAGGAAGAAGACTAATGTTGAAGATCATTTGTGGAAAGAGTGTCAACCTGAGGAAGTTTGGACTACAAGGGCTAACCACTTGCAATAAACTTATCTAAATGAACTTATGTGGAAGTATCTAGATTCTCTTGTTTCTCCCACTATATCAACTATTGGACTCATGGATGAACCCCATATGGGAGAAAAGGAATAATGTCAATTGATTGAGCAGAAAACTATATTACTTGTTTACAATTTTCAAACTCACTAATGAAGGTGGAGAATGTTTCTAGAAGTAGAACATTGGTCGATGAAAGAGAACTAGTGATATCCAGTGGGGGATAAGCACATTAGAGGAAATTTCAACCTAAAATTGGCCTCCTAAGGAAAAATAATAAAATACCAACTAAAATAATAAAATAAGAGTGATGATTTTTGGAGGGAAAAGAAGAAAACTACTTTTTTTTTTAATTATATTTTTGGCTTATCTCCTTATAATTTTACTCAAATTTCAAGTGTAGACACTTGTTAGCTGCAGACCTAAATTACACATCCAACGAGTACCCATTATGCATATTTTTTAGAATACCCACATTGATAGAAATCACAGATACATTAAAAAAATGTGTTGAACATGTTTTTTAATGTATCTATGATTTTCATCAATGTGGGTCTTCTCAAAAGTATTCATAATGGGTACTCATTAGAGTGGAATTGAGTTTTGTATCCAAATAGTGTCTACACTCTAAATATGAGTAAACATATAAGGATATAAGCCGAAAATACAATTAAAAAAAAAGTAGTTTTCCTCTTTTCCCTAAAAAATATTTACATGTACCTCTTTTTAAATTTAAAGGATTTTGATTGGTTTGCATATTATGACATGGAATGTACATGGAAATTTCATGGGAAAATTTAGGATGAAATTTCCTCTAATGAAGGGGTTGTCATGAGAATGAATAGAGGGTGCATTAGATTCAGTGTGTGGTGGTTCATTATCTTTCAAAGAAGAAACTATCTAGGTTTGACTAGTAGAGGGAAAAGTAGAGTGTGGTACTTCCTCCATGATCATGGTAGGTACAATGATCAAGGGAGGTTCATCATCATCCACCTATATTAGATTTGAAATATCTATTAGTAGGAATTTTTTGACACACCTTAGGAATAATAGCGGGGTGGAATGGGTTTTTTCGCAAAGGGACTACACAAAGAATTGGAGTACTCATATATGGTGCAGTTGTGGTAGGGGTGGAAGTGGAACCAAGAGGAAAAATAATACGAGAGAAAAGTTTATTAATGAGAAGTTGATGGTCTTCAAGGTTATAATTCAGAGATGGTCATGAATGCTAGTGTTTGTTGGATGAAGATGACCCAACTTTTGGCATATTTTGCTGCGTAATTCCACTAAAGGTGTAATCAAATCCATCTATTTGTTGAAGTTGTTGGACACTAGGCCAACTAATAACTCAAATTAAAATAATTTCGACATGAGTTAGACGATTCAAATTGGATAGTGGTTTTGAGAGAATGACCCATGATAGAACACTTTCAATAGTAGAATGGGGACATAGGGAGATGGTGGTGAAAAGGAACAATTTAATATGCTAAGGGGGAATCTCGTAAAAGACTCAAAGATAGATGAATCAAAACCATGTAATGCTCGATAAATATAAACTTTCATGTGATTTTATAATAGTAAATTTCCATATTTGGCCATTGAATGAAGGAGGTGAGAAATGACAGACAAAATCAAATTCGATTTGAGAAATTAATACAATAGAGACACATATCCCAAGGTAAGGCATCGTTGATTGGAAAGAGTGAAAATATAGACTAAAAAGGGGATAGTATGACATGTGAAACCAAAAATAAATAACCTATTCAGTGATTTTACCATTACATAAGGATGACTCAACATAGAGACTAAACAATAAAAAGGAAACTGCCAATAATTATGTAACACATTAACTCCACCTTCCTAAATGCAATTAGTTTCGGTATAACATAACAATATAATACTGTATAACTAACACATCTAAAATAAACAACTAGAATTGAGATAACTAACTAGAATTACCCTAAAACCTAACCTATTCTCCTAGATAGAGAGCAATGAATAGTGCAAGAGTTAGGGACCATAGTAGAGATTCAAGTGAGTAGAATTCACCCATGTAGAAAGAAGTGTACCATATATTTTCATAATTTTAACATCTCCAAACTCCTTAATTTCAGTAACAATAAAAGGTCCCAACCAAAGCATTTGAAACTTCCTAGGATGTTTCAAATACTTTGTGTCATAGAGAAGAACTTGATATCTAATAGAAAAAGACCTATTCTATATATTTCGATCATGCCAAGCCTTTTCCCATTGATTCTCCCCACCTTAATAGAAATACACTAAGAACCTTTAATCATCAAGATCTTATAATTCTTAAAGTATTCCCACAACAGATTCATCATCGATTATCTTATTGTCTTGTGCAATATATAAGTTAGGAATAATGATTTATATAGGGACCACAACTTATCTTCCATATACTATCTAGAATGGAGTGTATTTGTGAAACCTTTTAATAATAGTTCTGTATTCCTAAATTTTGGTAGGAACTCTTTCATCCCAATCATCCTAGTTAGTACAAAATACCTTGGTAGGGCCTTTCTCCAATATTTTGTTTAAGGATTCTATAGAACCATTAGGTCAAGGATGATATCGATTTCTCTTATGATGCTCAATAAGTATCTCCTGGGTTAATTTTGTGATATCATCATTAATGAATTGTGATCCCTGGTCATTAGTGAGGCTTCACAGACACCCAAATATGGTGATTATGTTCTAAAAAATGTGTCAAGTTGTGATATTGGTGGTACAATATTTTACAGAAATAGGCTATGCCCATATTTTCAAATAGTTAGTTATAATAATAATATAATTGGAATGTGAATGTTATGTAGGAGGGTTGATGGGTCCAATTACATAGATTATCCATTTTACAAAATCCTATCACACAGGAACATGTTGTAGTGGAAGTTCATATCACTGAGAAGGTCGGCTAACCCTCTGACAAAAATCATGTTAGGTCCCTATAATACTAATGTATCCCCTTATTATTGTTAGTGTAGCTCCTGTATTATTATTATTGTGACCTTACATTATTATTTTTAGGTCAGCTAGGATTATATTGTGACCCCATGGACTCCTATATATAGAAAGGAGGTTTTATAATTTGTATCATCCAAGAATTTTTCATTTATGCAATGTAAAGAAGGTTTCCCCTCGAGTTGGATTATTTATAAGGCGTTGATATCTCTTTTCTTCTATTTTTGGAGCTAGTTTCATAACGTTTGGTATCAGAGCTTTGGATTCTAGGGTTTCACTACTCCAAACAGGTCATCATGGAATTTTCGCTATAAATTTGTTTATAAAAACGTTCAGAGGCTGAAATTTTTACCACACGAAGTCAAAATCCTAAGGAAATTTTTGTAAACATTTCAGATCTATGTTTGCAATATTTTCAGAGATATGATCTATGGAAGTCACGATTTTTGCAAAATCTCGTATTTCATCTCAAATAGGTGAGCGTGGGAAAATCGCCATAACTCTCTCTCTAAGCATTGGATTGGAATTTTGTAAAAATTGGCTGAAACTACTTGGACTTTAGTTTCTTGTGTAACAATTTTAGAGCTGAAGGAGGAAATAGTGACAGATGGCATGTTGTACAAGTTCACTCTACTGAACTAGTCCATAATTGGATCATTATGGGAGATTGGGCATAACGTTTCCTTGAAGCAGCGACATTAGGTCAAAAATGTGGCATTAGAAAGAGGATTCATAGGGCTACTATAGGACCGAATTAGATATTGAATATTTGAAATCACAGAGATAATTCAGTTTCAATATCAAGCTCCTCAAAAGCAAGAAAAAGGTGTGTATTTGTTTTTTTAAATTGCATAACGTTTGTTTGAAAAATCAGTTTGAAGTGATTCCAAGGGAATATTGAAGAATATTTATTATTATTGGGTTCTATAATGCCTCACAAAAATAATTCCACACCCATTAAGCCCTCATAAATCTCTACTATGATGCATGAAGAGGAATACTTGTAGTATGAGATATCAAAATTACGGTACTAAGTGAAGAAAATTTCGATCTTACAAAGAGCAATAAAAGATGACATAGATGGTTTAAAAGAAAAAATGGAGGCTAATTTGGATGGTTTGAAGGATCAAATGAAAGCTAATATGGATGATAAAATAGTGGAAGATCACATCGAGCATCAACAAAAAGTTCTCCAACTCTCAAAGGATAACCTAACTTTGGTACAGAACTGAATGAAACAACAGGAAGATCAGCATCACAACAAAGAAGTTTTGAAGTAGTCACAGAAAAAAGAACCTGACAACTACCAAATCGATCAATTTCAGAGTATCTCAGCAAATGGAAGAACTTACCCATTGAAGACTCCACATGGGATGATGAGAAGTTTATACATAATCATCTAGAAATAATCAAGTGTTGAGGGCAACACTTGTTTGAAGGAGAGGGGCATGTTAGGTCCCTATAATAGTAGTGTATTCCCTTATTGCTATTAGTGTAGCCCCCTTATTGTTATTTTTGTACCCTTGTAGCCCCCATATTGTTATTATTGTGCCCTTACATTATTATTATTAGGTCGTCTAGGATTATATTGTGACCCCATACACTCCTATATATAGAAAGGATCTTTTTTCCTTTATATCATCCAATAATTTTTCATTTATGTAATGTAAAGGAGGTTTTCCCCTCGAAGTGGCTTATTTCTAAGGCATTTATCTCTCTTTTCTTATATTTGTGTAGTTGGTTTCATAACACATCACAGGTCTTAAGAAAATATTTTCATATCTAAACAAATTTTTCCACCATAACTCTGCTTCCAGCACCTTGCGGTAAGTTTATTTTCCTCCAACACAACCTCTCGCAACTCCAATATGACACTCCCATATAATTACATCTCTTTCATGATTAAAAACACATATGTGAAATATGTTTTCAAGACCAAAATTATATAATTTCCCTGTAATAAACTGATAATTAAATGCTCTCACTACCTAATGCCTCTTCTGGATTGCAAAATATTTTTCAGGACACGTACCAATAGCTAAGAAAAGTGAAATATCTTCGAGATATTTTGGAACAACTTCAATTCAAAACAAGTTTTCATCTAGAATTTTGTTATCAATAGAACCTTCAGACTCTCGTGACTCTAAGTGAGATATATGGTCCAATTCTACATAGGTTTGACTAGGCTTCATATTGAATTCGAAAGAAAATTATTGAAAAGGTAGCAACCATCAACAAGTCCTCCCTCCCAATATAGTTTTTTTGACTAAGTAATTGAGGTTTGAATGATTTATAAATAATTTGAAGTTCCCACTCAAAAAATAGTGGTTTTTTCTTTTAAGGGAGCATAGTGTAGTTGTGTTTTGTAGTGGAGAGTTCTTGGCTAGAAAATTAAATGGGATGGTAAAAATTTCTTTCACCAGATTGCACAAGAATAGTGCCGAGAGAAGCTCCAAAACACATCAATGTGTACATGCAATTTTTTGTTCCAATTAGGATAAACCTGAATTGAAGCACTTTCTAATATTTCCTTCAAGGTATCAAAGGAAACATCACACTTACAGGCCCACACAAAATTCTTATATTTTTTTAGGAGCTTCTCTAGTGGAGTAGTGATCAAAGCATAGCTGTAGATGAATCTGTGATAATATCCTGTGTGCTCCGGAGTTGATATGATTTGTTTAACATATTTTCGAGGGGGCATGTTGAGTATGAATGCAAAATTAGCTCAGTCAAATGAAACACCAGCCTTGTAAACAATATTCCCCAATAAATTTAAGGAAGGTATATAAAAAATGCACTTATTTAAGTTAAGAGAAATCTATAACTCTCTGCATCAGTCAAACATCACCCTTAAAATTGAGTGTTTTTTTAAGAGATTGTAAATTATCCATTCATCCATATAGACCTCCATAAACTTGTGTTTATACTCACAAAAGGTGATAATAACAATTCTGGAATAAAATGCAGGTGCATTCTTAACATTGAACGAAATCACATGATAGGAATATGAACCTCATTATGTGGTAAAAGTAATTTTCTTCTTATATTCTTCTATGATTCAGACTTGATGATATCCTAATAACATGTATGTAAAGGAATAAACTTCATACCCTACAACATTATCCAACACTTCATTACTGAAAGGGGTAGGAAATGGATCATGCACACATGCATTGTTCAAGATTTTATAATCAACAGATACTCTCATATCCTTTCAATCCTTCTTTTCCTTGATGACTATGGGACTTATCTAGTCAACCTCATCGAAATGGAAGATAAGTCCTGCAACTAACATCTTGTCAATCTCCCTTTTAATATTCTAATTGACCCTAGAATACAAGTGATATGGAAAATGCTTTTCCATGCATGCATCTGGATTTAGAATCATTTTCATCTACCTGAGATCTCTTTTAATAACCATTATCTTTGAAATTGATGCAAGGGGTAGATCCTCATATTCCTTAAGTAGGTCAAATATCTCCTTGGTGTTCTATTCATCCCAATAGTCTCCTATAGATTCCAAATTTGGATATTCATTAGAACCAATATTGAAATTTCATAGCTTTAAGGGTTGTAAATGTAGGGAATTGTGTATGGGGTCATCCTTAATGTTGTGCTCCCCTTTAGATTCCTTGGAAGAGAGTTGTCTTAATCCCTATAATTCTTCATCATCAAGTTCTTTATCAAATTTTCCGCAAGTAACAACTAGCTGGAAACATGAATTGGGTATAATTCCTTAACCTAATTTATCAAAAAAAATTACAATAGATTTCTCAATAGGAAACAAATCCTCTTTTATAGCTTTCAAATCCTCTACAATAAGAGAATTTTCATCTAACAAACTGAAATCAACAAAAAATTAAGATATTAATTCATCCCAATTGGAATTTTGTCTCTCCATCTCCTCCTTTAAATATCAATCTTTATGAATAGATCCTAGAATATGAATAAAGTTTTGTAACCATAATTCAACATGTATCTTGTTATTATTCCACTCTGCACTACAAGACATGAACATGTTTCTTCAGACTGGTATGAATTTGATATAATGAAACAACACAATATTTATTTTATGGCTCCGCAAATCGACCAAAAAGAGTAAACTTGGCCATTTCCCATGATAAGAGATTATTACGATGAGCAAGGCACCATCGAGAAAGAGCGGCTTGAAGCACAATAACCATTATGGGAAATCATTGCTCCTTTGTAATATTAAATTCAATGTCCCATATAAAAGTATCAATATGAATAATATTATCAAGAAAAAGAAAGTGCCTTACCTATGTACCAATCCATTGAGCTAATCTAACAATTGCACATCTCCTAGAATATAACTTAGTGTTTCCCTACTTCCATTCTTCCAATGCAACCTCTGAACTAGCTTTGTTATTATGAACACTTCTCCAACTAAGAAACCCATTAGTTATAGGATTAATATAGTTCTACCCTTTCCTTAGAGTTAGATGGTACATTTGTATCCTCTACAACATGGAGAGGCTCTATATATCTAGGACCCTGATAAGGATTGAAATTTTGAATAAATAAGACCCCATCTACTTCAAAAGTCATAGTTTCCCTTTGTTAACCAATGATGGAATAATTCATGAAATCCCATTAAAATCCCAATAGTTTTGGATACATATCCTTATCTCCAATAATATCAGTGACTTCAAATTTATAATAAGTGATTCACTCCAGAAACATCTACTTCCACATCCTCCAAGAAGCCAAAAGGGAAGATATAAAATGGTTATCCAGCTACAATGGGATTGGAGAGAATAACAGTTTATGCCTTCCTGATGTCTCCCAAGTCTTATTAGGTATAATATTAACATCATATTCCAAATACAATATAGTATCTTTGATATGATACCCATCAATCTATGTATCAATATAGAATTATGCCCCTTTTTTTCTCTTATTGTATCTAACTCTTCTATTTCATAACTTTGGTAAATTTGTGGAAATAAGGTGCTTTGATAACTCCTAATCTATCGAAATACCGTTCAAATTTTTTAAAAACTAGGAAGAAAGTTTTTCATCACTCGTTATATCAAGAAATATATCCAACTGCATAGTGACCTACTGAGCAGGCTCTAGTGAAAATCAAGGGCTAGTTGGTGGCCTTATTTCATAGCCATGTGCCTATTTTTTCCTAATCTCACAATGTTAGATTTATGATAAGAATAAAACATATCCCTGAATATATCCACATCATTTTTATAATACCTATTCTATTGAATAAGAACATATTTGGCTTGTAAGGGGTCAACATTTCTAATGATATATTGTTTAGAGCTTCCTTTATCAATACCAATCCTCACCTCTCCTCAAGTAACTATCTTGATATTTTGATATTGAACTAATTCTATACTTCGTGGTTCAAAAATGATTAAATTATCTACCATTTTGTGAATTTTATCTTCTCAATGAGCAACTAGTTCTTGAGAGTCTTCAATTGTGTGAGTGTTGACTAGATCACAATGTGAAAACCATGGCCTTGTTGGTAGCGAACAACCTCTAGCGATATTCCCCTCCTGTTAATAGTTATAAAATCTAATTATAAATATTCATCTAGTCCTTCCACCTCTATATCCTTGACCCCCTCTTCCATAAGAGGACTCATTTACTCGAAAATAAATATGACCTAGTCAATCAGCTAGTCGATCCAAGGCTCGACACTAGTTAGTATGATGCATCGGGGACCTACAAAAATAATTGAACATAGAGTTAGGGGAATTATTGTAATTTTTTAATCTAAGGTAGAGTTGAGGACAATTTTCGTATGTGTGGAATATTTCACAATACTTTTTTGAAGGCATACCTTGTTGGTTTGGAAATGCACGATATTGGGGATGCCTTGAAAAGGGACACTCATTGACACCTACAGAACTCCTTCTATAGGTATTGCATGTAGAGGAGGCGGTAGTAGTGGATCATTTTAGGGTCTTATAACTCACAACCTTAGGCATTATGTAGCATGAAGTCCTTCTATATAACAATTTTTACACAAATATCGTGTCAAATTACGCCTTGTAGTGTTCACTTATTTTATTCTTTTATTTAGATCATCTATCTGATGCTGCAAGACATTTAAGGTAGGATCTGTTGAAGTGGTTCTTGGTTTATAGTTATTTGGATATCTCTTCATAGCATGTTATAAATATACCTGCAAATTACTAATTTTCTATTATGCTAAAGGTATCCTTATCAAAGGAAACAAATATTGAATGAACCTTTCTTTTTGGTATTCTGGGTGGATGGTATGAGTTATCTTTCCAAAATCGTCTTTAAATCTCTTCATACATTCCTATGCAGTCTCTCCTTCTCTCTGCATAATTTCCCATAGTTTTGTCAAACCCTACTAATTGTTCTGAAGTATTTTCAACTCTTTGATGAGCTCATCATTTAGTACATCTACAATTAGATATAGAAGATTAGGTGTAACTTTCACATACCACATAATATTTTGGTCTATTAATTTGGTTTGGAATTCAATTATCCTAGTTCCATCCTAAGTTCATTTATACCTCTAAGTGGCCTCACACAAGTACCAATGTTTCTCCATGTCCTCATCATCCCGACCATCAAACTCAGGCTAGTTGGTGAATGAACTCGTCACATTTCCAACCACTGAATAAAATGAAGAAGAAACAAAAACAAACTCTTTTGAACCATGTTGGGAATATTACTCAAATATTATTGGCTACTACTAGAAGAACTGGTACTCACATTTACCTTGCATAAATTCAAAGTCTTAGTGAGTTTAGAAAGAACTCTTACATGATTAGAAAAACATATCAAGCGAAGGTATGGAGGATGAATAGATGGGTTGCCACCT
This sequence comes from Pinus albicaulis, assembly GCA_034641835.2. Classification (NCBI taxonomy): domain Eukaryota; kingdom Viridiplantae; phylum Streptophyta; class Pinopsida; order Pinales; family Pinaceae; genus Pinus; species Pinus albicaulis. The sequence goes on from CM076570.1 coordinate 881,599,533, forward strand.
TGTGAAATGATGATTTTGGGGAAGATATCCTCTTCATAAAATAATCTCCACATCACAACATGTATTTCTTCATCTACATGTGTACTAGGATTAGTATTTGTAGTCTCCAGGTCCAGGATTGGGGTTCCACGTAACTCCTAGTAAGCATTATCACCTTGAATTTGTTCGCCATCCTCATTTCGTCTAACTCCTATTCTTGCACTAGAGGATGCAGCTCCTTTCAAATCTCCCTTCCACATCTTAGGGTTGTACAACACTTCTCTTATCTGCTTCAACTCTCTTCACCTTCTATGAATATCTAACATATTTTGATGTATCCATCCATCAGATATTTGTTCCCTACTCATTGCTCTAAAATATTACGCATTCTTCATCTCCTCCCTATCCATCATAACTCTTTATCAAATTTTTAAATTGATTATCTTCTTCCCCAAGGCCTCCCCCAAGTACGAGTATTTTAAGCTACCATATTAGACAAACAAAATGAAAGTATACTTTATTATACCATTAATATCTTAATCCTTAAAGGTAACTATTTCAACAAACATCCTTTTATCCCAAATATAAATATTGCTTCCAATTTAGAAAATGATTGGTGATTCTTTGCATTAAACTCAATAATATATTCATCCAATGTATCTTGGACCCAAAAATAAATGACTTGAGTAAGCTGATGTAGCATGACTATATCATTTGTATTCCAATTTCTAAAGATATAAAAAATGATCCCAATCCTCAAGGAGTGTCTTAAATTTCTCATCCAGTGATACAAATTCTCAGGAAACTTATCCCAAAATATATTGTATTGGTCACAAGAAAGCTTAGCAAAAAGGATATTGTCATGAACCGAGTCTAGATTTTTTCATGCAATTTTTCCTATTGATAAATAAAGCAATCATACTTCTTTTGCCACCATTTTCGAATGATTCTCTTGAGGATTCCATTCACCATTACCTGAAACCCCAATTATATTTTGGGTCACAATAGTGGAACCATTTATTGGTGGAAAATTAATGCAGATACCCAGGGTTTTGTCCTTCAGTGACAACAATAGTTTTCATCATCGTCTAGCTTAGCGCTAACATTCTCAATCTTCCATAAGGGAATAAATACTCACCCAAAGAAAAAAAAAAACTTAGGTGTGATGGTTTGGTTTTAGATGGTGAAAGAATAATTTATACCAGTTACATGTATTTTAATAGCTATTAAATATTACATATTGATTAGAGAACCCTTGCCTGATAAATAAATAAAGCACATTATAGAAGAACTTAACACAATAACTCAAAAATTAAAAATAGGAAAATGATTGCAAACATATCTACACATATAACACAATGAAGTTCCTTGCAATAGTATTCTCTTATCATTATCAAACTAGATAATAATTAAATCTACATATCTGCATTATTTTAGCTAGATATTTCAACTCTCATTCCCAAAATACTCATTGCAGGCATAAGATTACAACAACAATAGATTAATAATAATTTTAGTAACATTTCAGCCCTTGTCTACTCTCTCCCCTCTTACACAACTTTCCTTGAATGTATATATAGATTTTTTCCCATTGTTCTCATCCAGTTTAACTCTTGCTCTCTTCATAGAGTAAAATTTAACCATTTTGATGAGATCCATCAATTTCACACGCGTTTGATCCACATTTTCTTGATCCTTTAAACTTGTAATAGATCGATCCTTCTTTCACAGACTTGGTGAATTCCAAAATAACCACTCAGTCCTTCGCTTTTTCCTTCCTTCCTTTCACTATTGTCTTTTGGAAAATTTAACCACTCTCTTTTCTAGCTTCCACTACCTTCTTTCCACGGTAATATTCCAACCCAAAAAGTCGAAAAAATAAATGAAGGACCCAACAATTCCACTCATTTTATAGGTTAACAATCTTTCTCAAAACATTGTGTGGGAAAGTTTTCCAATTTCTATAGCTAGAGCTACATGAGTCATTAAAACTAGATTTCCACTTGTTATGGCTGCAAGTAGAAATTGATGTGGGTGAGGGAATTCTAAAATAAGTGGAGCTGACTTATGGGTAATTCACATGGGTGAAAAAACTAGATTACTTGTGGCTCTACTTTTGTTGTTCTTTTTGTCACAAATCATGTCATATCCCCACCCAATTAAATGAAATGTTTTCTTCATCCAAGATTCATAAAGTGATATGGAAAAAAAAATTGTGAGCTCTATACGAATTAATAATTTTACAGAGGTAAAGTGATATGGTGCTTCAGTAAGTGTTTCTAGTGAGGAAGTGTCAAAATCCCTATGAGCTAATAAATTTGCAGTGAAGGCTTCCCCACTTTTCCTCCATGGTAAGGATTATTCCTTAATGCCCATTGATCACATTGTTTTTACTTTTGATAATGATGGTTTTGGTTCTTATATGGTTGACCTGCTATTATCCTTTAAAAATTGCATGCCCAAATTTTTCAATCAAAGGTTGAAAAATTACAACTATCATCAAATTAAAAGGTTCTCACAAATCAAAACAATAGGCACTCATAAGAAAGATATTACTTATCAATGAACAACATTTAATTATTCTTTTCAAATTTGTTATTTTATATTTGTATGGATCACCATGATTTTTTCTACATTAGTCATGTGGATCCATAAAAAAGTGATATTTAATTTGAATCTTGGGGGAGATATAGTATAAGGTCATATGTATAACTCATAAAGTCATATTTTTATATAAAATAAAACTTGATAGATATGTAACTAAAAAATTAAACCCTAGTTAAAGCTGACTTTAATAAAAGACACTTTATAAGAAGGAAATGGGAAGAGAATGTGATCGATAAAGAGATGTCCCAAAATTGGCCTCATTTCATGTAATAGTTCTTATTAATGGAATTACTCTTCCTTTCCTATTATCACACACTCTCTCTCTTCATATTTTGTGATGTGTTTAATTCTTTCATTTTTATCAATGTTATTGTGATCACTTTTAATGTAGACACATATGTTTTGTCTCCTCCTCTCTCAACATTCAAGCCTCTTGGGTCTTATCCATGAAGATTAGGATTATTGGTATAAAAGTAGGTTATAACTCCATGGGAATGAGTGTTTGAAGCATATTTCAGTTTCAAAGTTTTGCAACAATCTGCAACCTCCTTTTGGCACTTTTCGATCCCATTTTTTTGTTCATATATTGTAAATATCATAGTTGGATCATAATCATTACATTGTTTTCTACCCTTAGATCTCCGTTCACCATTGTAGGAGAATTTTGACATGGATTCACTACATCCATTGGTATAAAACATAGATGTTCCATGGCCTCTATAGAAACTTATGTTTCTCTATAAACACTTGGAATCCTTAGTGGCCCCATGAAGTCGGTATATCTACATTCAATGTTATTGTATATTTATACAACTATGCCATATCTTAAAAAAATTATGCAGTACACAAAATATTGGACAACCACATTTCAACCATTTATCATATTGTCCATGGTGGTATAACTTCCATAGAATTGTAATAATGGATGGAATACAGGGCAACAAAATTCAACAAAATTCATGTAGGTTTCACAACCACAACAAATCACTTTAAAGGATGAATAATAACTTATTTTAAATGATTTTCTATTTTATCAAATGATTTTTTTTACACAATATGGTTTGGAGTCCTTGTTTGATATATATCATCGATTAAAGTGACGCATGTCTATAAAGTAGCATGACAATGCATACCTTGAGTTTTAGGAATGATTTTCTCACTCCAAATATCATTATAGAGAAAGCATACTATATGAATGGAAATGTATCTTCAATACCTCAACCAGTTCTTGAACATAATTTTATTTCATCACCTGTTGAAAAAGTTATCAACAAAGTTACAATGAGAGGTCCATTTCTAGAATAATATAAAAAATATCAATAGTTTTGGTTCATCCAAAAATACATGGTTATGGGTGAACCACAAGAAAACCCTTGTCTAAGCTTGGGTTATGGGTTAAATACATAAAACCCCTCCTCATTGGCACTTGGCACATTATAATCCTGATATTTAGGGGTCATTCACAAACCCATAAAATATTCTCTTCATCCATGATTTCAATGATGAATTATTTCAATGGGTCCCTCTTATTTTAGCATTCTGAATTATGGGCTCTCTCTCTCTCTCTCTCTCTCAAAACCCCTCCTCATTGGCACTTGGCACATTATAATCATGATATTTAGGGGTCATTCACAAACCCATAAAATCTCTCTCTCAAAACCCCTCCTCATTGGCACTTGGCACATTATAATCATGATATTTAGGGGTCATTCACAAACCCATAAAATATTCTCTTCATCCATGATTTCAATGATGAATTATTTCAATGGGTCCCTCTTATTTTAGCATTCTGAATTATGGGCTCTCTCTCTCTCTCTCTCTCTCTCTCTCTCTCTCTCTCTCTCTCTCTCTCTCTCTAACATAATTGGGTACCTCTTATTTTAGCATTCTGAATTATGGGCTCTCTCTCTCTCTCTCTCTCTCTCTCTCTCTCTCTCTCACTCAAACATAATGGGTCCCTCTTATTTTAGCATTCTGAATTATGGGCTCTCTCTCTCTCTCTCTCAAACATAATGGGTCCCTCTTATTTTAGCATTCTGAATTATGGGCTCTCTCTCTCTCTCTCTCTCTCTCTCTCTCTCTCTCTCTCATGATATTTAGGGGTCATTCACAAACCCATAAAATATTCTCTTCATCCATGATTTCAATGATGAATTATTTCAATGGGTCCCTCTTATTTTAAAGACTCGAATTATGGGCTCTCTCTCTCTCTCTCTCTCTCTCTCTCTCTCTCTCTCTCTCTCTCTCTCTCTCTCTCAAAACCCCTGCTCATTGGCACTTGGCACATTATAATCATGATATTTAGGGGTCATTCACAAACCCATAAAATATTCTCTTCATCCATGATTTCGATGATGAATTATTTCAATGGGTCCCTCTTATTTTAGCATTCTGAATTATGGGCTCTCTCTCTCTCTCTCTCAAACATAATGGGTCCCTCTTATTTTAGCATTCTGAATTATGGGCTCTCTCTCTCTCTCTCTCTCTCTCTCTCTCTCTCTCTCTCTCTCTCTCTCTCTCTCTCAAACATAATTGGGTACCTCTTATTTTAGCATTCCCAATTATGGGGAAAATATCCCACCAACTCTCTCTCTCTCAAACATAATTGGGTACCTCTTATTTTAGCATTCCCAATTATGGGGAAAATATCCCACCAACATGAGAGGCTCATTTAAATACAAAATTTCATCAATGAGTCAAGAGGCTCATTTAAAGATAAAATATCATAAATTTGTAAATTTGATGGTACCTCTTATTTTAGCATTCCCAATTATGGGGAAATATCCCACCAACATGAGAGGCTCATTTAAATACAAAATTTCATCAATGAGTCAAGAGGCTCATTTAAAGATAAAATATACCTCTTATTTTAATGTATTCCTACCTGTGAAAATGTTTCTGGCAGACCAACATGAGAGGCTCATTTAAATACAAAATTTCATCAATGAGTCAAGAGGCTCATTTAAAGATAAAATATCATAAATTTGTAAATTTGATGGTACCTCTTATTTTAGCATTCCCAATTATGGGGAAAATATCCCACCAACATGAGAGGCTCATTTAAATACAAAATTTCATCAATGAGTCAAGAGGCTCATTTAAAGATGAAATATCATAAATTTGTAAATTTGATGCAAGCCATAGACCTTATCCTATAAATATCACTCCATTGGGGACCATTTACAAGAGATAAGTAATTGCAAGGTTATGCTATCCAAATTTTCACCCAATTGGAATTAATTTTTGGTCTTGGAAATCCATATTCAAAGTGTGTCCAAGAATATCACTCCATTGGGGACCATTTACAAGAGATAAGTAATTGCAAGGTTATGCTATCCAAATTTTCACCCAATTGGAATTAAGTTTTGGTCTTGGAAATCCATATTCAAAGTGTGTCCAAGAAACTTCTTTAGAGAAGAATAATACCTTCATTATAGGGAAATGAGGGACCTTCCTTTAAGAGAGCTAAAGGTCCTTTTTTTCTAAGGTTCCATTTAGTTTTTTTGGGAGTGATTTTATCACATTTACATAAAATAATGATACACTACTACATATGGGTGAAAAATATTATGCTTTACTCTAACAATACTAATAAAATTAGTTTTACTATCATATTTTATTTCAATTTTTTGTATTCAAGAAAACATCCCCAAACAACGTTAGATATCCAATGTTATGCATAAATGTGTCAAGTATATGATGAGCTCATCATATAGCCTACTCTATTGATAAATGTGTTAGATATATGACGAGATAGTCATATATCTCATGCATATTCATACATGTCGGATATCCTACATGCATGCTACATGTGATGGATTCCCAACGTCTGACCAAGTCAACCATATCAATGTCAGAATACATAAGGTTGAGGAGGTGAATTTTTTGGGCTGTTACACAATGTATCTATATAATATTTGAATGAAAAAAATATGAGAAGAAAAAAATTATATATAAGGGCATTACAAATTGCATAAAAATTAGTTAAGTTGAGCTTGGCTTTTGAAGATTATCAATATTGAAAGTTTGGTGATGGAAAATGTTATTTCCCTTGTACCCAATGTAGGGCTATGATAAGAGAAGAATTTTAATAAGAATAGCTAAAAAAAATTGTGAGAAAATTTGACACCTTGAAGGCAGGCACGAATATCGTTCCTTGGCAAGTAATTCATCATATGTCTCTATATTGCATATTTGTTTTGTAAATTGGGGGTTTATGGTTTAGTGGTCTTATGGTTAGGGATTAGGTTGTTGGGTCGGCCTAGCAGTTTATATATATATATATATATATATATATATATGAGCTTTAAATATTTTTAAGTGGATTTTAAACTGCCAACATCTAACCAAGTCAACCATATCAATGTCAGAATACATAAGGTTGAGGAGGTGAATTTTTTGGGCTGTTATACAATGTATCTATATAATATTTGAATGAAAAAAATATGAGAAGAAAAAAAAAATATATAAGGCCATTACAAATTGCATAAAAATTAGTTAAGTTGAGCTTCGTTTTTGAAGATTATCAATATTGAAAGTTTGGTGATGGAAAATGTTATTTCCCTTGTACCCAATGTAGGGCTATGATAAGAGAAGAATTTTAATAAGAATAGCTAAAAAAATTGTGAGAAAATTTGACACCTTGAAGGCAGGCACGAATATCGTTCCTTGGCAAGTAATTCATCATATGTCTTTATATTGCATATTTGTTTTGTAAATTGGGGGTTTATGGTTTAGTGGTCTTATGGTTAGGGATTAGGTGGTTGGGTCGGCCTAGCGGTTAATCTCTCTCTCTCTCTCTCTCTCTCTCTCTCTCTTTATATATATATATATATATATGAGCTTTAAATATTTTTAAGTGGATTTTAAATTGGTGCTATTGTCAAATTTCTTTCTCTTCATATGGTATGAGTAATATTTTGAGAAAAAAGTGAAGAAAAAATAAGAATAGTTTATATATAACAAAAATTGTCACCCATTATACATGTAAAGAAAACAAACATTTTTCCTATATTTTTGCAACATATTCCATATTAAACAACTTTATAAATTACACAAAATTCTTCATTGATTTATTGTTTTTGTTTCTCTCTCTTACCTAAGTTGATTGATCCATCTAAACTACCAACTCCTAAGTACCCCTGACACTTTGATTCTTAATTTTTAAGATTTAATAAGTTTCTTTAATAAAAGTTACATTATAGTACACATTTTATTTTATATATATATATATATATATATATATATATATATATATATATTATTTTTCCATTTTTCCCCACACACAGACATATTTGTATGTAACTTATTTTGGATAATTAAATTTTATAACTTTTTATTAATAAATATTAATTTCAAAAAAATATGAACCAAAAACGTTGCCTAAAATTTATCGTAAAATTATGTGTTTAAAAATATTAAAATTTTCAAATTATAAAAAATGCAAATTCAAACTATAAGTTAGCATTAATGGTTAACAGGTTAAGAGGCTAGGAGTTAATAGGTTAGATTTTAAGTTAGGTTTAAGGGGTTTAGGGGATTTAGAGGTTAATGGGGCTTAGGGGGTAAGGGGTTAATAGTTAAGGTTTTAGGCTTGAATGGTTTATGTGTTAAGGGTTAAGGGATTAAGAGATTAATCGAAGGACATACACAAAAACACCATTGGTTTCTCTGAATATATCAACGAGCCTCACCACCATAGGTCATGTAAAAAATAATCAACTGATACTGATGTAAGCTTTATTTTAGCTCATATGGTATGTTTTATCATTTGAGAAACATATGAAGGTGAAATAAGAATAGATTAATTTTGTTTTGTTATAACTATATATCTCACAAATTGTCTCTCTTTCTACATGTCAATAAAAATAACATCTTTCCTAAAATTTTCAATATATTACATAAAAATCTTGGTAAATTACACAAGATTCATCATTGATTTGTTGTTCTTGTTTCTCACTCTCACATAAGTTGATTGGTCCAGCTAGAATACCAACTCCTAAGTACCCATAATTCTTGTGTTTTAATTTTTTTAAATTTAATACATTTTAATATTAAAGTTACATTATTATTACACATTTTCTTAAAGAATTACAAAATATTATTTTTAATAAAAAATAAAAAAATTATAATTTTTTATCTTCCTTTTCAAATTTTATATATACATGTGTGTGTAATTTTTTTTAAAATTTTTATTTATGATTAAAATTTATCGTTTTATTAATAATTATTAAATCTAAAAAAATATCGTCTAAAAATATTACATAAAATGTATCATAAAATTATGTCCTTAAAAATATTAAAATATTCAAATTATGAAAAATTCAACATCAAATTATAAGTTAGGGTTAGTGGTTAATAGGTTGATGGGTTATGGTTAAATAGGTTAAGTTAGGTTTAGGGGATTTAAGTTAGGTTTAGGGGATTTAGAGGTTAATGGGGCTTAGGGGGTAAGGGGTTATTGGTTAAGGGTTTATGATTGAATGGTTTAGATGTTAAGGGTTAAGGAATTATGGTTTAAATCGAAGGAAATACAAACAAACACCAATAATTTCTCTAAATATATCAATTAACCTCAACACCATGGGTCATGTAATGGATAATATACAAATTCATGTGCAACTGATGTTGCTATCAAATTTATTTCTTCTCATATGGTACGAGTTATACTTTGAGAAAAATATGATGGAGAAAGAAGAATAGGTTATTGTTTTTGGTTCTAACTATATATATCTCAAAGTTTCTCTCTTTTCTACATGTCAAGTACAGCAACATTTTCCCTAAAAAATTTCAACATATTTCATAAACATATTTATAAATTGCAAAAGCTTGATCATCGACTTGTTGTTTTTCTTTCATGATATCACATAAGCTAATTACTCCATCTAGACTACAAAATCCTAAGTACTCCTAAATATTGTATGTAAATAATCTCTTAACCTATAATTCACTGACCCCTAATCCCTCAACTCTAAATCCCTTATAAATTAAACCATGGTCTCCAATTATTTGGGTCGAGGAAAATTGGCATACACACTAAACTTGTGGTCTCCAAGTGAAATCAAGAAAGAATATGACATAATGATGAAGGAACAATAAGAATATGTTGTTTTGTTTCTAGTTGTGAGTATATATCTCACAAATTGTCTCTCTTTATACATGTCAATAAAACTAACAATTTTGCAATATTTTTTCAACTTATTCACAAATATATTGATAAATTGTATGATCTTCATTAATTTGTTGTATTTTCCTCTCACTCTCACCTAAGTTATTAGTTTCATTGTCTTTGTTTTTTGTGTTTTCCTACATTGTATTTTTAAATGTTTGTATCATTTAAATAATTGTTACATACATTAATATTACTTGATATTTTGTAATTATAAAGAAACAAGATCTTAGGGCACTGGCCATGGATAAGGATGGCATGGCCATTATAAAAGTGTTTGTTTAGGAACATGGAGAAAATAATGAAGATCAGGTTAATGATCCTATGGAAGAGGATTATGATGCTAATAACACTGTTAAAGAGGAGGGGAAAAATATATTCATCTTGGAGAGATTTAATACTTTTGGAATGGATGATGATGATGACCAACTATATGGTGTTTTTGATATACCTCTGATTGAGATGGAAACAAAACCTCTTTATGAATGCTCCAAAACAAGTCTTAAATCTGTTGTATTGCTGGTGGTGAAATTAAAGGTTATGAATGGTTTTTCCGACAATTGTGCCACAGAGCTCCTAAGGTATGTAATATATTTTGTGGCATTTAGTACACGATGATAAATTTTATCACCAAAAAATGATCACCTATCCATTTATAACTAGGTTGATCGAAATACACCATGTACGTTTAATTTTACATGGTAAAATTAATTTCACTATATGAAATAATTTATTAAACCATTTTCATTCAATTATTTATGAATTAAATTTTAAAAACCCCATGAGAATAACTGAATAAATCATCATTTTTGTAATTTTCTCTAGGAATAATTATTAAATCATTAGTTGATAATGATTCCTTGTCACATTTGATTAAATCACATAGGAATAATTAAATAAATCACTATTTATTTATTATTTGTTATTCCTTAATTCTATTTTCGAATAATTGTTAAATCACTATTTAATAATTATTTCATTTTCACACATTTTTTAATTCTTGCGAAATAATTAATAAATCATTTTATTTATTAATTATTTCTAAATAAAGATATTTGACATATATTTTCCCTCTCCAAAAAATATAATACAGTATTCCTAGTAGTTAGATCTTGATTTGGGAAATAATATTTTATTATTTCCCTATTTCAAGATCAACCCAATACTTTGTTATAAATAAGAGGGTTTTTCATTCATTCTTCACCATGATCATTATCATCATCACCATTAACATCTTCTTGCATTAAAGATCCCACTAGAGCTCTATATACTATTTTGGTTTTTTCATGTATTAAGAGATAGAATTGATCACTAAAGCATCAAGCACATCTAAAGGACCCATCCCACGGAAGGGGATTTGTAGGCCCTTTTATAGATCTCCTTCATTAAGTGTTATCAATACAGATTATTATTCATTTTTAAAATTATTTCCATATTGGATTATTACATTGAATATATATTGTTGTTTGTTGTTTAAAATCACATATATCTTATTATTGCAGGTTTCTCTCCTTTTACTATTGTAGATCTAAGGCAAAAACAACCACTTTTTTTGTTAGTGTCACTTGTCACGAGTGACTTAAGTGAAGTGTTTGTGGTACATATACACTGATAAATTTAATACTAAAAAATGGAGACTCCAATTATGCCAGATCGCATCTTCAAATTTTCATCCATGGTTAGAAACCAATCGTTTTGGAACCTTGAATTAAGGGATAGCATGGTTAAATAAGAAAATGGTTGCACTAGGTGCGGTGTTGTTGAATGTGGGCATGGATTTAGCCCATTTGGTAAAATATATGACAACCACGATAATATACTTATTGTTATTAGAAGATGGGAGTAAACACTCAATAAAAGTCAATATTCCATTCACAGAAAGGACCAACTGCAATGATCAGATGGAGGGGAGCATGGGGAGCTTGAGCCTTAGGGGAGAATAATTGACAACTAGGACAATTTTTTATTGCCTCGATGCAATAGCTAAAGAGAGAAGGTCAATAGTAGCTGACTCAAATGATTTTATGGGTAGTGGAAATTTTGGAGAGGTGACCACCACAAGCGTCACTGTGATAGGGATTTAGCAGTTTCTCAGATCTACCATGAGTGAGACAATGACGAAGGACAATGTTGAGAAAATGACAATAGATATCATCATCAATGAGGAGGCACTAAGGGGCTTGATGTCGAATTTGTCATCAAGAATAAGGGTTAAGATGGTGTGTTGGTTTCATAGATATGTGAGGATGTCACCATACCAAGGATCATCTGAGGTAATGGCGAACAAGTGTTCATCTGTAAGGTCATCATTTACCAGCGGATTAGGCACAATAATAGGAAATACATAGATAAATTTAGTAAGGGCCAGAACTTTCTTACTCTCGGGTATGACAAATTTGAGATCGAATTATTGAAGGATAATGATCCAACGGGCATAATTCCCATTGATGATTCATCAACTCATGAGAAAGTCCATGGGGTTGGAATCGGTCACAACTTTGGTGGTATACGTAAGGATATAATGACGAAGATTTTGGACAAAGAACACATTGGTCAACTCCAACCTTTTTTCATGAAAATAGGATAGGGGAGAGGTGATGTTCTTAATGAAATAATATATGACATGCTCATTTACAGAATCATCTTCTTGTATTAAGATCCCGATGAAAAAATAGGTGGAAGTTTAGATATAAAATATGAAGCCCCACTTAAAGCTAGGTTAACTAATCAAGGGAATAGAAGTGAGAAAATGTTTGAGGGCATCAAAATACTATTGATATTTGTCTTCCCAAATAAGGGAATGGTACATGGAATTAGTCTAAAAAATCCATGCGCAGTGGTGGCATAGTCAAGAACAAAGTGAAGAAGAAATTTGGCTTTTCCTTCGAGGCTTTGCAACTAGAAAAGGTTACGAGGAGGGGGGAGTTAAATAATGGACTAAAATCTGAGAGGATCGAGCTTGATATTATCTTTGGACAAAATGAAGTTCAAAATTCGATTGATAGAAACATAAAATACACACTTAAGGGGGTTAAGGTGAATGTTATACTTGCAACATGGAAGGAATATGGTATGAAAATCATGGATTTGTTATGACCGAAGCTTGGAATGACCGGTAAGAACATCTAGATACAAAAGGATAATATGAGCCAATTCATGGAAATAATAGGACATGGAACATTGAAAAGTGACCACAACATTACTTAAACCAAAAGGCATGACCCTATATCAAAAATGTCACCACAGACAAATGAAAGTGGTTTTAATTTTATCAACATAACATATATTTATCTAGTTATATCCAGAGAATCCATCCATAAAGGAAAGAACCTCATGCCCAACAAACTCATCAATTGTTAAATTAAAGGTGTGGGAATGTTTTCTTTGTGAAAATATTTGTTTAGATCGTGAAATTCTATGCAAATACGAATGGTGCCTACTTTTTTTAGAACAAGAATAGGATTGGACACCCATGTGGTGTGTTAGGGTCCTATAATAATAGGATTCATAATTTTGAATTGACTTTGATTAGTCTTGTAATATGTACATACTTTGTTTTCTACAAATATTACAAAATTGAAAAATGTAAAGAGGGTAAAAGTCCTAAAAGAAAAATCGAAGGGCTTGAAAGAAAGAAAAATAAAAAAGAATATAAAAATGGACCCTAAACAAAAAGAGATAAAAATAAAACATGAAAGTGTTGCAAATATAAATTCCACTACTATTTACTTTTATTGCAAAATAAAGATTGTGCGTAGCTTGTTAAAATGCCACAATTGATGAAGGTCAAACTGCTTAATCTTGACCTTTCATGCTTTAAATTTCATGTTGTTAGATAGAGAATAATCAGGAGCTCAATAGTTTAATCTGAGCCCTTGGAAGAAATAAGGATAGAATTAATTAGTTTTTTTTTAAAGAAAAATGAATACGGGTCACCAAGCTCAAATGCACCCATGAAAATGAAATAAAAATGTTAGGGTAGCAGATGGGTAGGCAGAAGTAGTTTTCACAAGCATGGATAACAAATAATTGGTCATTTCATTTACTAATTTCCCTTCAAATTCATTCCCTTGTAAAAAACCTTCTCCCCATTCATTTTTCCCTTTTCTCCTTTTCCCCCTTGTAAAAATTCCCTTTTCCTAAGTTAAAACACTTTTATCATTGGAAAAGTAAAAAAAAAAAAACCTTTATTAATTTCCTTTTATTTATAAAACCCATAAAAAATACTTATCCCAAGTATAAATGTTGAAAATGCTATATTAAGCCCCACTGTGAAGAAATCTATCCCTGATATCAATTTTTACACTATACTTAGTGTATTTAACATCCCACAATTACATTACTTTATTAACATTAAAACTTAGTATATTAAAACCCATATTAAACCTATATCTCGTATTATATTAAATCTCGTATATGTATTCCCCACCCATATTTTTTATATAAACCAATGGTTTAATTCCCCACATGTTATATATCCCAGAACTAATACGTATTATCCCCACCTACTACGTATTATCCCCACCTATTATAATATTACACTTACCTTAACCCCATTCGCTATATCACACAAAACCTGACCATATCACATATGTAAAGAATCGCACCCTGGGCCCCATGCCATCAGTCCCGATACATCCATCGCATCATCTCATCTGTTAGATCAGCATTAACTAGATCTAATAGTCAACATTTTCAATCGCACATCTGATAGAATGATCGTTAACATACCCCCAACCATGTGAAATGCACGATTCAAGGGGCACTCCTCCATGCTACGTGGAAATTTCCTATTTGATCGCATCCTCAAAACTATTACCACTTACCACCTTTGGTGCTTGCGAAAACCACTGAGCGATTTCCCCCCCAGCCCGCAAACCACCCTATCGATTCAAATACACGTGCACATTCAATGAAAACATTGTTGGTTGAAACTGTATATAGTCACCCTTTGTTAGACCTTTTACCACTTTCTGTTACCGTTTCACAGAGAAAGAGCTATTTAGACCGAAAATATTGCTGCCTACTCCGTTTTTAAGCCAAATTGAAACAAAAACCAACCAATTTGCTGCTACAATAATCGCAAAATTCATCCAAAGCTCTATTAAGGAGAAGAATAACCTCAAAAATCTTTCTAGAACCCCAGAAACCTTCTACGCAGACAAAAATCTTCATTTTTTCCAGGCATTCTTCAAAGAAAAGGCTCATGACTTGATCTAAAGGAGTAATTCAACTAATTGAATCATTTAGGAGCCTTTTTTCAAACCTTAAGAAATCCCTTTTCCTTCCTAAATCTCTTATCTGTAAACCCTGGACCTAATTGTACAGATTATAATATTTAAGACTGTTTTAAAACACAGAGTTTGATTAATTAAATCATTTAAAAGCCATCTACAAACCTGAAAAATCCTCTTGTGCCTTTCAATCCATTTCTTGTAGACTCTAGGTGTATTTTTACAAAATTCCAAGGTCTTGAGATTGTTTTTTTGTCATAGAGAGTGCACTAAAGACCCTAAATGCCATTTTTCAGAATTCTGAGGTTCAAAAACTGTTTTTTAAACTCAGAAATTGATATTTTGACCAAGTAAACCTTTGCAGACCATAGGATAAACCTATGTTTCATCCTCAATCCTTCTGCAAACTGTTATAATCTTTCTGAGGTGCTCCTACATGCCTAAATCAGTTTTTTCTAAGTTAAAAGAGTAATAAAATTGATAAATCAAGCAAAGCAATGGCTTCCAAAAACAATGTAGCTTTCAATCCTCTACAACCCCCTATTGTAGATATAGAACACATTCCTTTAGCTAACAGAGACTTCAAGATTACTAACACAATCATAGAATTTAACCTTCTTGAGCTCCACTGTTGGATCCAAGAAAAAATCATAGATCAGGCTGATGAAGTTTTTATTTGGGAGTCAAATTTTCCAAAATATGTTGTCCCATAGACCTTCTAATGCCCAGAAGTGATTAGAATTTGTCAATATTTCTATTTCCCTGATCAGAGAGCCATAGTGAAATCTGAAATATAAAATAAAATGTTTACTATTAAGATGATTCAATCAATCAAATGGTTCAGATCCAATCCAGGTCAAATGAAGTTCCTTTGTCCATTGAAGCCCTCACTCAGTTATACTTGGATATGGACTTCCCCAAGAGGTTCCAGATATTTCAAACTTTCATGCCTTCTTCTGTAGAAACTCCCAAGATAAATCCGCTTACCCATTAGTAAATTTTTTGAAAGAACCATACATATCATTAGCATGTTGTCTTTTATTCTTGGTTATTTTACAAATGAACATGCCAATGTTGCAGTGCTAGGTTTTTTTTCTACTTTCACACCTGGTCAACCTCCTACTATCATTTTTAATTTTTCCCAATACCTTGCTAAAAATATTCATGAACAGTTAGTCAAAATTCCTTCTAAAGGTGTTTTCAAGTATTCCTCATTCTTATTCCATATTTTTTTATACTTTCAATCTGAAAAATTTGCTATAAACCTTCAAAAGCTTGATGTTGAAGGAAACCCATAGTCAATCATATTTTGGACTCCTCTTATCTGAAAAGATTCATCACAATACACCTATGCAAATTTTATAGATTCCTCCATTCATCCCATCATCAATTCACTGAACAGCAACAGGCAAACCAGAATTAGTGTAGATATTAAGAAGTTCCTACAGTTTTCAAAGCATAATAGGATAGGCGATTGGTACTTGTACCAAAATCATAATGAGATAAGAGTATATGGATCAAGTCTTGTTCCATATAAACTGCCCAAATACCTCCTTATGAGTTTATTTTCCCTTGAGTACATAAGGAAGATTCTTAATTCAGATGCAATTAATTTCTTGGCAGCAAAGAAGAAGACACAGTTCAAATTGAAAAATCAGTTTGGCCCTTTTATTTGTAACAATAGAGATGTAGGTCCAGAGGCTGAAAAAAATTTGCAATAATTCAAGTTCAGTCACAACTTTCTGTGGTATTATGATCCCCTAGGAGTTGTAAGTAAAATGAGAGCTAAATACGAACTCGCTCCTTATGTACATGAAAAGAAACTAGAGATTGAGAAATTCTCCAACCAATCTAAATGGTTGGAGAACACCTTGATAGAGGCAGAGAATCAAGGTGATACTAGTCAGAATTTGCAGACTCCAAACCAAGAAGAGAAGAACTCAAAGAGAAATAGAGAGGAAGGATCATACACTGCAGAGACTACAAGAGAAACTAAATTTAAATTGAGGTACAATAAAAATCCAAAGTCAAATCATGTTAATGAAGAAGTGGAAACAATAGAGGTGATTGGTACAGATACAATAGCAAAGGACAATTCCCCTCCTACAATAATTAAAGAAGAACATCAACCTTCAATTTCAAAAACTCAGCTTATTCAAAAGCAACACAGTATTGAAGTTTCCTCATCCCAAAAACTAGCAGAACAAGAGATGGATATCAAAGAAAGGTACAAAGAAATCAAAGCCAGAAATGAAGAAACTAAAACTGAAATTTAATCCCAATATCTCAAAAAAAACTCCTGGCATCAAAAATAGGCTAATTTATGCCTTTTAATATTAGAATAAAAAGATGTGGATGAAATTTCTTCAACCCATAGTTCAAACTCCCAGGTCATATTCTGATTACAAAAAGATAGATTTTGAAGTCCTAGCCCAGGATATTCATCCTCTGGACCAAATTGAGTTTCATAAGTAGGTAGTGGATATGATCTATTCTACAATGACCACCAGGGACATGAGTGTACAAAAGCTGCAAAACACTCTTGCAAATATAAGATATCAACTCAAATTGGAAAAAGCATCTTCATAGGCAAAAGACAATAGAATTAAATCTTTCGAAGAATTAGTAATTGAAGTAGCATATGATCCTAAAATTTTCAAAGTTGCAGATGAATTGATAAATAATAAAAATGTAGACATTGCTACATTAAAGGAGAAACTAAAGCTTTCCCCTATATAACATCCTCAAGCAAAGGAAGTATTACATTATACAAATCAAAAAGATGAGATGATGAATCTAATTTTACAGTTGACTACTCAGGTAAAGGAAATGGAGAATGAAATGGACACGTTGGTGCAGGAGAAAGAAGCCAAGAAAGAAGCAGTCCCAATCACTATCATTCATGTAGTCACTACTGTTGTACCTTCCACACTAGCAGAATCACTGGCTCCTACAGTCTCCATGGCTACAACATTACCTATCACTTCATCAACAACTTCAGCAACAGAGTCTTCAAAAAAAACAACATAGCATTCAGATGAAGCCAGCATGTTAGTAAAAGCTATGCAGGACATGTCTATTCAGACTAATGAGATTAATATACTTAAAGAATAGCTTAAAAGTATTGAAGATGAAAAGAAACTTGCTAAGAAAATGCATAAGAGTGAAGAACAAAGAGCAAACAGATTGAATGAGCAATTGAAGAAGATAGAAAAAGATATAACATTGAAATAACCCATGGTAAAAACCAAGCAACAACTTTGGGCCAATATCATTGAATCTGTCTATGATATTTGGCCATTCATACAGGTTATATATGAGCAGAAATACTTAGTAAAATTCGCAAGAGAATCTATTCAAAATATCAAAGAAGAGCTTCGTAAGAAACCTAAAGAAGCTCTTGAAATCATCAAATTTATTAATTCCAAAAATAGGAAATAACTTGAAGAAATTGGAATTAATGACAGAACAGAAATCATCCTAGAAGTTAGTAAGGTAATTTCTAAGAAGAATTTGATGATATAACTAGAAGAGAAATTCCAAAACATGGAGTTTTCCATCACAAGGTTTATGATGAAATTTGATGTCCTAAGGCAGAAAGGCCTTCCAAATCCATTAGTTATCCATGAAAAACTAATGAAGCAGGATGACTATGATAAGAAAATGAGAGAATTTTCCAAGGAGCATGCTAATCTGCCTACCTCATAAGGTATTCCAACAAGGAAGGTACTTTAAAAAGACTTTGAGAATATTTTCTACCTACAGCATGAGGTGAAACACATATTTTTCAACAAGACTACATTCTCAAAGTATACTGAAGCTGATGAGATATTCATAAGGACGATGAAGATAAAATTTCCAAAGGTAGAATTCTGGGAAAATATGACTAATTTACTGTGAAAACAATTTGCAGTAAGAAAAGAGCAGTAAAGTGAAAATAGGACAATCACAGTTTACAGTGAAAACATGATATTTAAAGAGTATCAGGTTAAAGTGTATTAGTTGAAATGTTAAATTAAAATTCAAAATAAATATAAAGTTGTCAGCTGTCTTGAACCGCTTATCATTCACATGTTTTACACTGATATCCAAACTAAGGAACCCTTAATTGCTCCCTAGTTTCGATTGACCTCTACCTTTTCACTCATTATCCGGATTTGAGAACCCTTAATTTCTCTCTTACCCCGATTTAAACCATTTTTACCATCATCCTTGAAGATCTGAAGTAAATCAACTATTTTTCCCTATAAAAATTTCCCTTTAGACCTTGATCCTAATCTAGCTGATTGACACATTGACTCCATTAGCCCAATGGAATATAGACCAAAATCTATCGATCTGAGTAAGTGATTTCACCACCAAATCAAATAAAATTCCAAAACCAATTTACCCTACATAACTAGCCTAAAATCAATTAAAATCAACAAAGATAAATCATATACAAAGACCCCTCCCTGAGCTTTAGGAAGGCTAGATCCTAATGCTTAAAAGTGGGTTTATGGTTACCTCTAATATTCTTTAAAACAAAATAAAAAATATCACAACCTTTGAGAATTATTGGAGTGATAACATACTGGTGACCATACTAGGGACTAACCAATCCTTAGTTTTTTAAAATTAATCTTAAAGGAAATATTTTCACTTAACTTTTCACCTTAATATTATTTTAAAGAGTTGTGAGTATCGTTTCATAAAAAAATTTAATTCTAGCTTCCAGAAGAGTCTACTATACAAGGTCTAATCCAGATCTAGAACCTGATGTCATAGTAGATAATCCTAACAGGATTTTAAAGAAAAGCAAAAGAGTAGAAAATTTAGGAAATAAAACTTCACTGATCAAAGAAAATTATCTTCCTAATAAATTATCAAGTTTACAAGACATTGAATTTGATTTAAACTTTGAACAATCTATGTTTAGAACTAAATAAAAAAGTGACATATATGATAGTGTAATAGATCTTGAATTTATTTCATTCATTGAAAGTAAGAAGGAAACTATTTCACTTGATTCTGATGAAAAATCCCTAGAATTCTATGATAAACTTGATGCTATAACTGCAACTTTGATTAAGGAAATTAATGACGATTATTTACAACATTTAGTTGAATTGACTACTTTATCTGCCTATACCCCTAAACCTTCTACCAGTCATTTAGCTGCCAGTCATTTAGAATCTGTAGGTTCATCTTTGTTTCTACAACTTCATCCATTGTTTCCACCACACTTCATTCCACGGATTCATTTTTTCCCAAGCAACCTTTTCAACCTAGAGTTTTATTTCCATCCCCAAATAGTTCAAGTTCATCCCCTAGAATTTCTGCTACATTTTCCAATACTTCATTCTCATTTCCAAGCTCTTCTTCTACCATCCCAACTACATCTTCTAATATCCCAATCTCATCTGCAAGTGCTTTAACTACATCTGCAAGTACTTCAAGTTCTTCACCAAGTACTTCAAACTTACCTCCTAGCCAAGATAGAATCCAAGCCATGGCTGCCAGATATGGCCCATTGGTCCTACAAGCCACTCTAAATTCCATGCCCCAATATTATCAAAGCAAAATAACTCAATTTGATGGAACCACTCACTACACTGCACAACAACATGTTAACAAAATGACAGACTACTTTGAACTACATGAAATAAATGATGTAGATGTTCAAATGAGATGTTTTACTCAAACTTTAGCTGGTGATGTTAAAAAGTGGTTCAAAGGTTTACCTGCTGGTAGTATAGCTGATTTACCTGTTTTCCATAGTATGTTTCTTAATAGATGGGAGAAGAAGAAAAATCCATTAAAAATTTTGTCTGAATTTGAAAATATAAAAAGAGAACCAAATGAAACAATTCAGGACTATTGTACAAGATATAACAGTATTTGATATAGATATGGCTTATCAACTGAGAGAGAGAAACCCAGAAACCTTAGAGCAGATGCAAAGTAATGTTGTAAGTGTAGAGGCAAATTTGTTAGCAAAGAAATCTAGATTAAGAATTGAAAGGAGAGTGATAACAAAAGAGGAAACATCAACATCAGACCTTAAAATAGATAGCTTAGCAAAACATTAGAAAGAAGGATGGATAGGTTAGAAAATATGGAAAGGAAGCCACAATGGGATAACCAACAACAAGTACCACAAATAATAAATCCCAATCTCAGGAAAAACACCAACGCTAGTAAAACTAGAGAATTAGCACCTGACCAAACAATAAGACCACCTTTTGAAGAGAACTATGCTGAAGTTCTCACCAGAAAAAAGATGATGAAGACACTCAGATAAATCTAATGGGTATTAATGATGATAACACCATTTTTCTTACACAAGAAGAACAATAGTTATATGAATTACAATAGTTACAATTAGAATCTGGTGAATCTTTTGATTACAAACAAGGTTATGAGTATGCAATTAATGAAGTTCATAGGCAATATAACCTTAGAAGCAAGAAACATGTAGAAATCTCTACTAATAAATATGCCCAAACTCAAACAAAGAAGACACTAGAGGCTCCTATAACTAAAGTATCACAAATACTCCCTAGGCAAACCCAACAAAACTCTAGTTCAACTCAGAAGAATTCAAGTCCTAATAAGAACATTTCAAGTCCCAAAATTTGACCTAGTCCTAAAATTGTTGACATAACAGATATTTTTGATCAAACATGAGCAGATCCTCAAAAATTTGCTACTACCAACATAACAAATTATGTTAAAACACCAATTTATGATCCAAAAACATCTTTTTTTCATCCAAAATTAACTAATTCTAAAACAACCACTACCAAAACAGCTACTGAAACCTCAAAATCTGCCAAAACTTCCACTACATCTCAAAATGTCCCTGAAAAGAAAATTAAAAGTAGTAAAACACTGGAAACACCAACATAAAATGAAAAACCAACTATAGGAAAAATAATATAAACCCACCCAAACTATAGTTACAAAAGAAGAAATAATTTAGTTAGGAGAATCACAAGCACCATTCAACATCCAAGCTAAAATTGCCAAACTAAAGATACCAAATCCTTTGACAGAGTTTGTAAAACATGACCTATATAAATCACACATCACTGAAACTTTAAACATGAATGATGGAGAAGATTAAGTTAATTTGAGTGATGATCAACCAAAACTAATCTTTGGTCCTGAAGTAAATGGAAAACATTGATAAGGATGAGTTCCTCCTTTCTACATTAGCTTAATTGTTCATGATCATATTTTACATAATGTCATGCTAGATTCAAGAGCTTCAAAAAAATTTGATGCCAAAAGCAATCATTGAAATCTTGAATTTAGACATCACTAGACCTTATAAAGATCTCTTCTCATTTCATTCCAGTAAAGTGAAATGTTTAGGCTTCATAAAATATTTATGTGTCACTTTAGCTCAATACCCTGGAAAAAGCATAGTCATGGATATTGTAGTAGCTGGAATCCCTCCTAAGTATGGAATGTTGTTATCTCGCTCATGGGGAGCTAAACTATAGGGATCCCTACAACTAGACATGTCTTATGCAACGATATCAGTTTTTGGTCAACCCAAGAAACTTTACAGAGAGACATTAATGAAATACATGGTTAGTAGTGTAGAAAGACCTTGAAATTATCCCTTCTAATCTACACGTACTGATATGGACTCCTTCAATTTATGCAATTTCGATTCTGGTATAGATAACAACACAGAATTAAAACAGAAAGAGAAATACCCAAACATTGAAAACATTTTTCATGAATCAATGTGGCATTTAGACTTTGATGGATCAGTTAACAAATTAGGAGCGGGAGTAGGAGTTTGGATACATAGTATGGAAAAAAATCATTCTGAAGGTCATGCCTTTATATTAAATTTCAAATGTACAAACGACATGGCAGAGTATGAGGCTCTGATTTTAGGATTGCAAACTGTTAGAAATTTAGGAGGAAAAAGAGTTTCTATCATGGGAGACTATGATTTAATTGTAAAATATATTAGAGGAGAATATTTTGTATATAATGCAAGATTAAGTCAATATAGAGAAACAATTTTAGATTTGATCAAAGAATTCCTTGAATGTGACTTTGTTGTAATTCTTAGAAAAAAAAACATACAGGCACACTTCTTAGCAACTTTTGCTAGTACTTGCAATCTTCCTTTTCAACCAAATCATCAATATACAACAAAAGTTAAACACATGCTTACAATACCAGACGGTCTAAAACATTGTCAAATATTTTCACAGGATGAATAGATTTATCATTTCATGAATGTTGAAGGAGAATTTCATAATTGTAACATAGACACAGATTGTATAGTAGATCAAACCATAGATAGTGAGATTGATATAAATGTTGTAGATGTAAATAATTTGTATTTCACTAAACCCACTAAATTTACTCAAGTAGAAATAGATAAACTAGAAAAGGTAGAAATAGAAGAAATAGCATATGATGATTCAGACATTTTAAACCTTAAGAAAAATTTTTACCTAAGGGATTAGCCCCTTTAGAAAATATTTTTTATTCAAATGATGTTGCAAGAAAACCAAATATGGAACCATTAAGATCTGACAAAGAAGAATGCAATATAGGAATAGAACTGAAGCCTAAGATGATAAAATTTTCAAAAGACTTACCTCAAGAAGAAAAAGTGAAATACATAGCTTTGTTTAAGGAATTTTAAAATGTATTTGCATGGAGTTATGAAGACTTAAAATATTATGACACTAGCATGATACAACACAAAATACCCATAAAACAAGATCAAAAGCATTTCAAACAGAAGCTCAGAAGAATCAATCCAGTTTTATCACCTTTAATTGAAAAAGAGGTTAAGAGAATGTATGAAGACCGGATCATTGCACCAATCAGATATTCTGATTTGGTTTCAAACTTAGTTCCCACTAGGAAAGAGATAGGGGAAATTAGACTATGTGTTGATTTCCAGAATTAAAGAAAAGTGTCCTTAAAGGACATTCACCCTCTCCCCAAGATGGATCACATTTTACAGAGGGTGGTTGGTTCATCCGAGATTTCATTGCTTGATGAATTCTATGGATATAACCAGATCTTAGTTCAAAAATAAGACCAACCAAAGGCTACATTTACTACTCCTTGGGGTACTTTCATGTATGTGAAAATTCTTTTTGGATTAATGAATGCAGGAGCTACTTTCCAGAGAGCTATGGATATAGCTTTTTCTAAGCAAATTCATGATTTTATTGTGATTTATCTAGATGATATTATTTCATTTTCAAAAACTAACAATGAACATCTAGATCATTTCAAACAAGTGTTTATCAAATGTAGGAAACTTGGTATTTCTTTAAATCCTAAAAAGACTCTATTTGGACTTGAAGAAGGTAAATTGTTAGGACATATCATATCTAAAGAGAGAATTATGATAGACCCAAATAGAATAGAGACCATTTTGAACATTATTCATCCAGGAATATTAAAGAATTGCAGGGTTTCTTAGGTAAAATCAATTTTCTCAGAAGATTCATTTCAAGCTTAGCAGAATTAATTAGAGAACTTAACAACATGTTGAAAAAAGAATCAGTAATTAAATGGAAAGTAGACGCCAAAAAATCCTTTGAATCAATCAAATAGGCCCTTACAAAAACACCAGTCCTAATAAGTCCTGATTTCAAAAAAGATTTCATTATTTTTTCCTTTGCTTCAGAACATACTATTGCTGCAGTCTTACTGCAGAAGAATGATCAGGGCTATGTGCAGCCCATTTATTTTTTTCAGAAAATCACTTAGAGATACTACTTTAAAGTATAATGTAATGGAAAATCAAGCACTATCTTTAGTGAAGGCTATCAAATACTTTAGAGTATATATCTTGTATTCACATATCATAGCTTATGTTCCAAATTCAGTAGTGAAGGACATTCTAACTTAGAATGGGCCTGATGGTAAAAGAGGCAAGTGGATTGCCATCATTTTGGAATATGACATGGAAATTAATCCCACCAAACACATTAAAGGCCAAGGTTTAATCAAACTCATGGTTGAATCAAGTTGTCAGGCCTTAGATATTAATTTTATTTCCAAATTAGATGATGAGGAAAAGATGGCGACTCTAAAGATCAGTGAAGCCTTTTTAGACTCACCATGGTATGCAAATATCATATTTGTATTACTTAATTTACAAGATCCTGTTGGATTCTGTTAGTGTCAGCCTTTGCAGCCTTCCTCCAGTGATCAAACATGCTCTTACAAAGTGATTTTAAGGTGTCAAGGTCAAATTTTGTCATTTCAGTGAGCCTTCAAGAAAAATTTGGTCACTAAGTATTAGGTCTAGGGTTTTCTTTCACTCCTTCCAGATTTTTCCAAATGTCGGTCCATGTCACCATTCAGCTGAGTGTACCATCATTTAGAGGGTTGTCATCATCATGCCAGATTCCAAAGGGTCATTTTACACCTTGTTCATGCTTTAGTTGTGCCTAGGTAAGGTTCATTTCCCTCTCCTAGGGTTTTGGAGGTAATTTCTCTTGGATAGTCAAATCATCAGTAAAACTTGTATCCGGATGTTCATACACCTTCCAATATCCTTAATGTAACTTATTAAACACTTCCCATCACTGAGATTCCCCAAATTCCTCATTTTCGCACAAACCCTAGTTTCTTGCTACAACTTGGCAATTTTCTAGGCTAGGCATGTGTTTTACCCTTTTGGACCCCTTCCCCTCACTCAATCTCTTAAATTAAACTTTCCCCTACTTCCTAACACCCCTCCCTACTTCCAAAAATCATCTTAAGAATTTAGAAGCCCCTTATCCCCTTCGTTTCGCTTCATTTCGACAAATCCCTTGTTCCACATATCGGGATAAGTTTCATTCAAATGATGTTTCTGAGCAATAAAAGATGAATTTGGGAAAACTGAGAGAGTTTTTTTTCCAAAAAAATCCAAGGAATCAAAACCTCCTTCATGTTTTACACAGGTGTCATTGTTTTATAGAAATTTCAAAAATACCGTTGCCTCAGGAGAAATGATGCACCTCTGAAGTGACCTTGGGAAAATAAATATTTCTCCTATCTTGGTTGGTAAAATGAATTTATTGATGCATAAAATGATAACTAGACACAAATAGCTTTCCAATGAGCTATCATGAGATAAATTTGGAGCTGAAGAAGACTTTCAAAAGTTGACTGCAATAGCACTCTGCCTTGAGCCAGCCTCATTTTGCTCATTTTGACCAATCTTGGGAGATTTGCTTTTTAACAGGGTAAATGAACTCCAAATTGAAAAATTCTAGTTGGGTTCGAAATTATACTCAAATATATTTCCAACTACCTATCCTACGCCCAATTTGGACATCGGGAAGGCCTCCAAAAGCCTCCTGCAAAAAGGCGCTACACATTGGGTTTCTTGCGCAGCGCATTGAGCTGAAACACAAAAAAGTTTGCCATTCCTCTCCAACATCATATTTTCTTGGTTTCTCCATGATTGAGTAAGTAAAATCCACTCCTATATTGCTCATAACTTGTGCTTGGTGTTGATTATGAGTTTTATTATGAAGATTTGAGTACAAAACTAAACCCTACTATCTTGTTGAGAAGTGCCTCCTTAGGGTTTTGCAACTTGTTTTGGTGTCAATCATCCCACCTCCCCACCTTTTTTTTTACCATATCCCATCACTATTATCTCATAACTACACCATGCCATCTATCGCTGCAAAAATAGACAAGATTCATCATTTTAGTCAAAAAATCAAGCGGAAAACAAGAAAAAACAGAGTTTGTATTAAATGTCAGAGTACCAAAGTTCTATAACTTTACAAAGTGGGTTTCTGTAAAAAAAATAAAAAAATCCATGGATTTATAAGATATTTTTATTGTTTTGCAATCCATTTTCACTCAAGAAGACATCAGAGAAATCAAATTCAATTGTGGAGAGGCGAAGTCATTTGTTAAGGCCGGACTGTGTGTTGAAGATTTGTGCGCGGCGCATTGGGAGGTAGTCGTGGCGCACTGAGTAGGCGCGATGCATAGAGCCTCTCTGTGCAGTGTAAAATTACTCTGGTGCGGCGCACACAGCCTGCGCGGTGCATTGGGCTGACTGCACGGCGCGTAGGACAAACAGTGAATTTTTTTACTATTGTTTTCAAAAAATTCAATTGACTCAGTCCTTTCGCTCAAGTAAGTGCATGTCATCCTTTTAGTGCCCAGGAACTCATGATTGATGAGGTTATATGGTTGAAATATGAGAGTTGGGATGCCAAATTCATAAACACTATCATTTGGTGGAAGACTGTTCCTAGGGTTTGAGATTTTTTATTAAAGTTTGATTTTGGTGCCAATTAGTTCAAATCCCATTCCTCACCTATAATCTCTTTTCTCCTTATATCCTAAATACCACTCATATCATTTGTTCACATTCCCCAATCCTTTCATAAAATCCCTTCCCTTTTCCCCTATGTTACTATATCATCATACAGTCATTTGTTCTCATTTATCCCTAAACCCTACCATTCCTTATGACTATCGCTCTCAATCCCAAATCAAGTTCCTAAATCCCAAAGTCCCTAAACATAATCAAGCGACTGTTATTGCATTCAAATCTCACTTGAAAAACTCCACACTCCACTTTCCCCCACTTTCTCATATTCCTGACAGTCCCTCATTTCCCCTAGCAATATTCTGGCAATTGGAGGCAATAAACATCAATTCTTCATTTCTCATTTTCAACCAACCAAGCATACACTTGACATAGACTTGCAAACACCATGACGAAAATTGAAACATAATATGAGCAAGACAGTGATTTCGCCACTGAAACTGCATGCACCAGGGGGACACTGAGGAGGCCTAAAAGGCCTGATCCACTGCAAATATTGGCCAAAGCTTCGTTGGCTGAGCATAGTACTTGATGAGGGACTTTCAATTAAAATTTCAGCAAATTTGGAGAAAATTTTGTCATTTTGAAATTTTTGGTCACCAAACAGGTTTTCCTACCCAACGCGTAGTGCCACTTTGCGCGTGCTTACGTTTGAGAGATCTTCTGGAGGAAAACTTAACATTTTTGGAGTTTTTATGAAAATTTATGCATGCTCAGGAATGGCCTAAGAATTTCATCAAGTTCTGGGTGGCCTAAAGGGCCAAAAACACCTTGAAAATTGCCTTTCTTCCACCTTTTACACACACAGGAACCAGTCTTGGGAGAGTGACGTTTTGGAGGGGAAAATGACATCCAAATCCAGAAATTCTACTTGGGTTGGAAAGTAGACAAGTGGGGCTTTCCAACGAGCTATCATGAGCTCAATTTCGACTTTAGTAAGTGCCTCAAACGCACCTCCAAAGTGGCGCGACACTTTGATTTTTGCTGGCGCGACGCATAGAGAAATTTAGCCCCATTTTCACTCTTCAGCTCAGAAATTCACCCAGTTTTGACTAGTTTTACATTTTGATGTAACTATTGATCTATCTTGATGTAATTTGAGGACTATGATGTAATTTTGGCACATATTTACTTGTTCTAGAATCCAATGTTAGTGTCAGCCTTTACAGCCTTCCTCTAGTGATCAAACATGCTCTTACAAAGTGATTTTAAGGTGTCAAGGTCAAATTTTGTCATTTCAGTGAGCCTTCAAGCAAAATTTGGTCACTAAGTATTAGGTCTAGGGTTTGCTTTTGCTCCTTCCAGAGTTGTCCAAATGTCAGTCCATGTCACCATTTAGTTTAGTGTACCATCATTCAGAGGGTTGTCATCATCATGCCAGATTCCAAAGGGTCATTTTACACCTTGTTCATGCTTCAGTTGTGCCTAGGTAAGGTTCATTTCCCTCTCCTAGGGTTTTGGATTTAATTTCTCTTGGATAGTCAAATCATCAGTAAAACTTGTATCTGGATGTTCATACACCTTTCGCTATCCTTAATGTAACTTATTAAACACTTCCCATCACTGAGATTCCCCAAATTCCTCATTTTCGCACAAACCCTAGTTTCTTGCTACAACTTGGCAATTTTCTAGGCTAGGCCTGTGTTTTGCCCTTTTGGACCCCTTCCCCTCACTCAATCTCTGAAATTCCACTTTCCCTTGCTTCCTCACACCCCTCCCTACTTCCCAAAATCTTCTTAAGAATTTAGAAGCCCCTTATCCCCTTCGTTTCGCTTCATTTCGACAAATCCCTTGTTCCACATATCGGGATAAGTTTCATTCAAATGATGTTTCTGAGCAATAAAAGATGAATTTGGGAAAACTGAGAGAGGTTTTTGTCCACAACAGGCCAAGGAAGAAAAAAATCCTTCACGTTTTACACAGGTGTCATTTTTTTAGAGAAATGTCAAAAATACCGTTGCCTCAGGAGAAACGATGCACCTCTGAAGTGACCTTGGGAAAATCAAGATTATTCCTAGCTTTGTTGGAAAAATGACTTTATTGATGCATAAAATGATAACTAGACACAAATATATTTCCAATGAGCTATCATGAGCTAAATTTGGAGCTAAATAAGACTTTCAAAAGTTGACTGCAACAGCACTCTGCCTTGAGCCAGCCTTATTTTGCTCATTTTGACCAGTCTTGGGAGATTTGATTTTTAACAGGGTAAATGAACTCCAAATTGAAAAATTCTAGTTGGGTTGGAAATTAGACTCAAATATATTTCCAAATACCTATTCTACGCCCAATTTGGACACCAGTAATGCCTCCAAAAGCCTCCTACAAAAAGGCACTACACATTGGGTTGCTTGCGCGGCGCATTGTGCTGAAACACAAAAAAATTTGCCATTCCTCTCCAACATCAAATTTGCTTGGTTTCTCCATGATTTAGTAAGTCAAAGCCACTCCTATATTTCTCATAACTCATGCTTGGTGTTGATTATGAGTTTGATTATGAAGATTTGAGTACAAAACTAAACCCTACTATGTTGTTGAGAAGTGCCTCCTTAGGGTTTTGCAACTTGTTTTGGTGTCAATCATCCCACATCCCCACCTTGTTTTTTCCAATATCCCATCACTATTATCTCATAACCACACCATGCCATCTATCCCTGCAAAAATAGACAAGATTCATCATTTTAGTCAAAAAATCAAGCGGAAAACAAGCAAAAGCAGAGTTTGTATTAAATGTCAGAGTACCAAAGTTATACAACTTTACAAAGTGGGTTTTTGTAAAACAAAAATAAAACTCCATGGCTTTATAAGATATTTTTATTGTTTTACAGTCCATTTTCACTCAAGAAGAAATCAGAGAAATCGAATTCAATTGTGGAGAGGCGAAGTCATTTTTTAAGGCCGGACTGTGTGTTGAATATTTGTGCACGGCGCATTGGGAGGTAGTCACGGCGCACTGAGCAGGCGCAACACATAGAGCCACTCTACGCAGTGTAAAATTACTCTGGCACGGCACACACATCCTGCATGGCGCATTGGGCTGACTGCGTGGCGCGTAGGACAGACAGTGAATTTTTTTACCATTGTTTTCAAAAACTCTAATTGACTCAGTCCTTTCGCTCAAGTAAGTGCATGTCATCCTTTTAGTGCCCAAGAAATCGTGATTGATGAGGTTATATGGTTGAAATATGAGAGTTGGGATGCGAAATTCATAAACACTATCATTTGGTGGAATAATGTTCCTAGGGTTTGAGCTTGTTTATTAAAGTTTGATTTTGGTGCCAATTAGTTCAAATCCCATTCCTCACCTATAATCTCTTTTCTCCTTGTATCATAAATACCACTCATATCACTTGTTCACATTCCCCAATCCTTTCATACAGTCCCTTCCCTTTTCCCCTATGTTACTATATCATCATACAGTCATTTGTTCTCATTTATCCCTAAACCCTACCATTCCTTATGACTATCGCTCTCAATCCCAAATCAAGTTCCTAAATCCAAAACTCCCTAAACATAATGAAGTGACTGTTATTGCATTCAAATCTCACTTGACAAACTCCACACTCCACTTTCCCCCACTTTCTCATATTCCTCACAGTCCCTCATTTCCCTTGGAAATATTTTGGCAATTGGAGGCAATAAACATCAATTCTTCATTTCTCATTTTCAACCAACCAAGCATACACTTGACATAGACTTGAAAACACCATGACGAACACTGAAACATCATATGAGCAAGACAGTGATTCCGCCACTGAAGCTGCATGCACCAGGGGGACACTGAGGAGGCGTAAATGGCCTGATCCACTGCAAATATTGGCCGAAGCTTCGTTGGCTAAGCATAGTACTTGATGAGGGACTTTCAGTTCAAATTTAAGCAAATTTGGAGAAAATTTTGTCATATTGAAATTTTTGGTCACCAAACAGGTTTTCCTACCCAATGTGTAGCGCCACTTTGAAGAGGATCCTTGCACCTTCTTGCCCTCTTCATATCCTCAGCAGTCTTTTCTATCCATTCAATTAATATAAGACATCAAAGCCATTGCCTACCCTACCCCATCTTGAACTCTACAAGAATTTGGCCTCATCCCCAAGCCCAAAATTGCCTTTCCCTTTTTTCCAACAAAACCCCAAAAAATCAAAACAAATCCTCCTATTTGTATATCTAGCCTAAGATTAGTTGTTGTTCCAGTTGTCTCAAGCCCCATTGAATACTTTTCACTGAGATTGACCTGGAGAGAGCCCTCTCCTGCTCTGGTAGGGCTAGCTACCAGACTGAGCATGGTTTGGTGTTACCCTGAATCTCGCCTTCCTTCAGCCTAAGGTGGATTTATGCAATAACAGATTCTTAATAACTAAAGCTATATTTTTAAATTTAAAGGCAATGAAATTTTGTATCATAGATAATGCACTGTTTTGGAAAGATCATGGTGACATTTTATTGAATTTTTTACTTAAAGAAGAAGTCAGTAAATTTTTGGAAGAGTTTCATGCAGGTGACTGCAGAGGAAACCTTTACTGGAATTCAACTACAGATAAAATCTTGAGGGTTGGTTTTTACTAGCCTACACTTTTTTTAGATGTAAAAAAGTATGTAACTTCCTATCACAAATGCCAAATCTTTGAAGGGAAGAAAAAGTTGCTACCTTTACCCCTTAAACCCATCTCCACAGAAATTCCTTTTCAGCAATGGGGTCTTGACTTCATTGGTGAAATTCACCCTCCATTCTCAGCCTAACAAAAATGGATTTTGATAGCCACAAATTATTTCACCAAGTGGATAGAATCCATACCTTCTAGGCAAGCAATTGATACTGTCATAATCTCATTTTTAGAAAACCATATGCTGTCTAGATTTGGATGCCCCCAAAAGCTCATTGTTGATAATGTAGCTTCTTTCAAGTCTAAAAATATGATTGAATTACGTAACAAATACCACATTACACTTGGCCATTCCACTACTTATTACCCTCAAGGTAATGGTCTTGTTGAATCCTCCAATAAAAGCCTTGTGAATATCATCAAGAAACTACTAGAAGACAATAAGAAAACCTGGAACAAAAGATTAGTCAATGCCTTATGCGCAGATAGACTTACCACAAATAAATCTATTGGTACATCCCCTTATCAGCTTGTTTATGGGATGGATGTTGTTTTTCCATCCTCTTTAGGAGTACCAGTGATGAAAGTAATCCAAGAGCTACAGGAAGAACCCAATGATATCCAGAGAATGATAAATCAAACCATACACTTGCAGCAAACCAGGGAATATGTATATCTCAAGTCTCAAGTTGTTCAAGAGAATATTAAAAAGATATTTGACAGGAGGAATAAGTAAGATGATTTTTACATAGGTGACAAATTTCTTAAGTGGGATTCCAGGAGAGAAGAGAACGGTAAACATGAGAAATTTGATTTCTTATGGAAAGGCCCTTATGTAATTTATGGTTACAGAGGTAACAATGAATTATGTTTAAAGGAGTTGGATGGATCAGATCTGTTAGGTGGACCTATCAATGGTAAGATGTTGAATCATTAATATACCCCAAAATAACAGTAGTTCCCTTTATTTAATATGCTCATTGTACATAACATTGCAAAGTTTAGATTGGATTGGGTGTTTTTCTATAAAATTTGAAGCCCGGAGAGAAATCCATAAGCTTTGAAGGACCAAATATCAAAAGTATGAATAATGCAGAGCTTAGAAAACAGTTTTAAGGCCAGCACAGTCAAATTCAAAGGCTACTAGTCTCAAAGTTCTTGACATTTCACAGGAAATTCCATCCCCATGTGTAACCACTATTAGGGTCCTATAATAATAAGCTTCATAACTTTGAATTGACTTTCATTAGTCTTATAATATGTACATACATTGATTTTTGCAATTTGTTTTCCCATATTAGAAAATTAAAAAATGTAAAGAGGGTAAAAGTCCTAAAAGAAAATCAAAGGACTTGAAAGAAAAAAAATATCAAAAAGAATATAAAAATGGACCCCAAACAAAAAGAGATAAAAATAAAACATGAAAGTGATGCAAATATAAATTCCACTACTATTTACTTTTACTGCGAAATAAACATTGTGTGCAGCTTGTTAAAATGCCATAATCCATGAAGGTCAAACTACTTAATCTTGACCTTTCATGCTTTAAATTTCATGTTGTTAGATAGAGAATAATAAGGATCTTAACAGTTTCATCTGATCCTTGGAAGAAATAAGTATAGAATTAGTTAATTTGTTGTTTTAAAGAAAAATTAATAAGGGTTTGCAAGCTCAAATGCACCCATGAAAATGAAGTAAAAATGTTAGGGTAGAAGATGGGTAGGAAGAAGCAATTTTCACAAGAATGGATAACAGATAATTGGTAATTTCATTTAATAATTTCCCTTCAAAATAATTTCCCTTGTAAACAAACCTTCACCCCCTTCATTTTTTTCCTTTTCTCCTTTTCCCCCTTGCAAGAAGTCCCATTTCATAAGTTAAAACACTTTTATCCTTGGAAAAGTAAAAAAAAAACCTTTATTAATTTCCTTTTATTCATAAAACCCAAAAAAAATACTTTATCCTAAGTATAAATACTAAAAATGTTATATCAGGCCCCACTGTGAAGACATATATCCCCGATATTAGTTTTCACACTATACTTAGTGTATTTAACATCTCAAAATTACTCACAATTACACTACTTTATTAACATAAAAACTTTGTATATTAAAACCTATATTAAACCTGTATCTCATATTATATTAAATCCCATATATGTATTTCCCCAGCCATGTTTTTTATATAAACCAATGGTTTAATTCCCCACTTGTTATATATCCCAGACCTACTACGTATTATCCCCACCTATTATAATATTACACTTACCTTAACCCCATTGGCTATATCACAAAAAACCTGACCATATCACATATGTAACCAATCACACCCCAGGCCCCATGCTATCAATCTCGATACATCCATTGCATCATCTCATCCATTAGATCACCATTAACCAGATCTAATGGTTAGCATTGTCTATCGCAAATCCGATAGAACCATCGTTAACATACCCCCAACTAGGAAAAATGCGCAGTTTGTGGGGCTCTTGTCCCTGCTATGTGGCACTTTCCTATTTGATCGCATCCTCAAAACTATTACCACTTACCACCTTTGGTGCTTTCAAAAACCACTAAGAAGTTTCCCCCCTGGCGCGAAAATTGCCCTGTCAATTCAAATATACCTGCCTATTCAATGTAAACATTGTTGGTTGAAAATGTATATAGTAGCCCTTGGTTAGACCTTTTACCACTTTTTGTTAACTTTTTCATGCAGAAAGAGCTATTTAGACCGAAAATATTGCTACCGAATCCATTTTTAAGCCAAATTGAAACAGAATCCAACCAATTCGTTGTTATAATCATCGTATAAGTAATCCAAAGCACTCCTAAAGACTAGAAGAACCTTAGAAAGATTTTTACAACCCCAAAAACATTTTGCGCAGAAAAAATTCTTCAATTTTTCCAAGTATTCTTCAAATAAAAGGCCTATCACTTGATATAAAGTAGTAATTCAACTAATTGAATCATTTAGCAGCCTTTTTTCAAACCTAAAGAAAGCCATTTTCCTTCCTGAAGCTCTTTTCTATAAAACGTGGACCTACTTGCACAGATTCTAATATCTAAGTCTATTTTTAAACACAAAGTTTGATTAATTAGATCATTTAGAAGCCATCTTCAGACCTGTAAAAGCCTCCTGTGCCTTTCAATCCATTTTCTGTAGACTCTAGGTGTCTTTTTACAAAATTCCAAGGTCTTTAGATTTCTTTTTGTCATAGAGAGTGCACTACAGACCCTAAATTTCCTTTTACAGAATTTGAAGGTCCTAAACTATTTTTAAGCTCAGAAATTGAAAATTTGATCAAGTAAACCTTTGCATACCATAGGATAAACCCTTGTTTCATCCTCAATCCTTCTGCAAACTGTTATAATATTTCTAATGTGCTCCTATAGGCCTAAATCAGTTTTTTCTAAGTTAAAAGAGTAATAAAATTGATAAATAAAGAAAATAAATGGCTTCCAAAAACATTTTAGTTGTCAATCCTCTACAACCCCCTGTTTTAGATATTAAACACATACTTTTAGCTGATAGAGACATCAATATTATTGACACAGTCACAGAATTTAACCTTCTTGAGCTCCACTGCTGGAGCCAAGAAAAATCCATAGATCAGGCTGATGAAGTTTTTATTTGGGAGTCAAATTTACCAAAATATGTTGTACCACATGCCTTCTAGTGCCCAAAAGTGATTAGAATTTGTCAATCCTTCTATTTTCCTGATCAGAGAGCCATAGTGAACTCTGAAAAAAAAATTTATGTTTACTATTACAACTGATTCAATCAATCAAATGCTTCAGATCTAATCTAGGTTATATGAAGTTCCCTTTTCCATTCAAACCCTCACTCAGTTATACTTGGATTTGGACTTACCCAAGAGGTTCCAGATATTTCAAAATTGCATGCCTTCTTTTGTAGAAAATACCAAGATAAATCCTCCTTACCCACCAGCAAAATTTTCTGAAAGAACCAGACACATCATTAGCATGATGTCTTTTATTCTTGGTTATTTTACTTATGAACATGTTGATGTTTCAATGCTAGTTTTTTTGTCTACTTTCACACCTAGCCAGCCTCTTGCTAGCATTTTTAATTTTTCCCCATACCTTGCTAACAATATTCATGAACAATTGGTCAAAATGGCTTCTGAAGGTGTTTTTAAGTATTCCTCATTCTTATTCCGTATTTTTTTTATACTTTCAGTCTGAGAAATTTTCTATAAACCTTCAAAATCTTGATGTTGAAGGAAACCCATAGTCAGTCATATTTTGGACTCCTCTTATCATAAAATATTCATCACAATCCATCTATACAAATTTTATAGATTCCTTCATTCATCCCATGGTCAATTTGCTGAACAATAGCAAGCAGCCCAGAATTAGTGAAGAGATTAAGAAGGTCCTGCAGTTATCAGAGCATAATAGGACAGGTGATTGGTACTTGCACCAAAATCATAATGAGCTAAGAGTATATGGATCAAGTCTCGTTGCATATAAACTGCCCAAATACCTGGCTAAGAGGTTATTTTCACTTGAGTACATAAGAAAGATTCTTAATTCAAATGCAATTAATTTCTTGGCAGCGAAGAAGAAGACAAAATTCAAATTGAAAAATTAGGTTGGCCCTTTTATCTATAACAATAGAGATGCAGGTCTAGAGGCTGAAAAACATTTGCAGGAATTCAAGTTCTGTCTCATTTTTCTGTGGTATTATGATCCCCAAGGAGTTATAAGTAAAATGAGAGTTGAATGCAAACTCACTCCTTATGTACATGAAAAGAAACCAGAGTTTGAGAAATTATCCAACCAATCTGAATGGTTGGAGAACACCTTGATAGAGGCAGAGAAGCAAGGTGATACTAGTCAGACTTTTCAGACTCCAGCCTAAGAAGACAAGAACTCAAAGAGAAACAGAGAGGAAGGATCATACACTGCAGAGAATACAACATAAACTAAATTTAAATTGAGGTACAGTAAAAAGCCAAAGTTAAATCTTGATAATAAAGAAGTGGAAACAATAAAGGTGATTGATATAGAAACAAAAGCATAGGACAATGCCCCTCCTATAATAATTGAATAAGAACAGCAGCCTTCAACTTCAAAAACTCAGCTTATTTAGAAGCAACAAAATATTGAAGTTTCCTCATCCCAAAAACCAGCAGAAAAAGAGATGGATATCAAAGAAACATACAAAGAAATCAAAGCCAGAAATGAAGAAATTAAAACTGAAATATATTCCCAATATCTTAAACAAACTCCTGGCATCCAAAATAGGCTACTTTCTGCCTTTCACTATAAGAATAAAAATATGCAGATGCCATTTCTTCAACCCACAGTTCAAACTCCCAAGTCATCTTCTAATTACAAAAATATGGATTTTGAAGTCTTGGCCCAGGATATTCATCCTCTGGACCAAATTGAGTTTCATAAACAGGCAGGGGAGATGATCTATTATATAATGACCACCAAGGCCATGAGTGTACAGAAGCTGCAAAACACTCTTGCAAATATCATAGATCAACTCAAATTGGAAAAAACATCTTCACAGGAAAAAGACAATAGAATTAAATCTTTGGAAGAATTATTAATTGAAGTAGGATATGATCCTAAAAATGTCAAAGTTGCAGATGGATTGATAAAGAAGAAAAATGTAGACTTTGCTGCATTAAAGAAGCAACTAAAGCTTCCCCCTAAAAAACATCCTCAAGCAAAGGAAGTGTTATAGGATACAAATTAGAAATATGAGATGATGAATCTCATTCTACAATTGACTTCTCAAATAAAGGAAATGGAGAATGAAATGGACAAGTTGGTCTAGGAGAAAGAATCCAGCAAAGAAGCAGTCCCAGTCACTGTAACTCCTGTAGTCACTACTATTATACCTTCCACACTAGAAGAATCACTAGATCTTATAGTCCCCATGGTTAAAACATTACCTGTCACTTCATTAAAAACTTCAGCAACAAAGTCTTTAACGACAGCAGCACAACATTCAGATGAAGCAAGAAAGTTAGTAAAAGCTATGCAAGACATGTTTATTCAGACTAATGAGATTAACAGACTTAAAGAACAACTTAAAAGTCTTGAAGATGAAAAGAAACTTGCTAAGGTAATGCATAAGAATGAAGATCAAAGTGAAGCAGATTGAATGAGCAATTGAATAAGTTAAAAAATATCTAATATTGAAAGAACCCATGGCACAAGCCAGGCAACAACTTTGGGCGAATATCATTAAATATGTCAATAATATTTGGCCATCCGTACATGTTATATATGAGCAGAAAGACTTAGTAAAATCTGCATGAGAAGCTATTCAAAAGATCAAAGAAGGGCTTGGTAAGAAACCTGAAGAAGCTCTTGAAATCATCAAATTTCATAATTCCAAAAATAGGAAGGAACTTGAAGAAATTGGAATTAATGACAGAACATAAACCATCATAGAAGTTAGGAAGGTAATTTCTAAGAAGAACTTGATGATACAACTAGAAGATAAATGCCAAAACATGGAGGTTTCCATCACAAGGTTTATAATGAAATTTGATGTCCTAAGGAAGAAAGGCCTTCCAAATCCATTAGTTATCCATGAAAAACTAATGAAGTAGGATGAATATGACAAGAAGATGAGAGAAGTTACCAAGGATCAGGCTAATCTTCCTACCTCACAATGTATTCCAATCGGGAAGGTACTTTACAAAAACTTTGAGAATCTTTTCTACCTACAGCAAGAGGTGAAACACATATTTGTCAACAAGCCTACATTCTCAAAGTATACTGAAGCTCCTGAGATATTCAAAAGGATGATGAAGATAAAATTTCCAGAGGCAGAATTCTAGGAGAAGATGACTGATTTACTATGAAAAGAGTTTGTAGTAATAAAAGAGCAGTAAAGTGAAAACAGGACAATCACAGTTTACAGTGAAAACATGGCAGTTAAAGAGTATCAGGTTAAAGTGTATCAGTTGAAAGGTTAAATTAAAATCCAAAACAAATATAAATATGTCAGTGTGAAATACACTCAACCATAGCCCTCGTTGAGCAACAACAAAGAGAGAAATCAACAACAAAATGAAGACAACAAACAGTAATTTCAATAAAAACAAGGACAACTAGCATTAGTTAGAAAGGTGTCACTATCTTCTTGCGTGAAGATATTTATTTTCCATGAATAATTCCTAAGCTTGTCTTAGGATATTTTGTAAAGAGTTTTTGTATAAATAATTCTCATTTAGAAGTATTGAGGGTGGATAAATTTCTGAACATTTATATAGTTGTACTATTCTGAACCTAAGGGTGATTGTACCAATTTCAAATCAGTGGACTGGATTAAAGAAAGAAAGCATCATATTACAGGATTCATGTGTTAGGCCACTATAGTGAAGTGTTTTCACTTGTTTCTTTGTTATTTTCGTGTGTTTCTCATCAATACTTGTATGTTGTTCTAAATTAAATGATAAACCAGGAATATTATTTCATAATATGTTAAAAGAACTATGTCTTGAATTTCTTATCATTTACATGTTTTCCCCTGATATCTAGAATAAGGAACCCTTAATTGCTCCCTAGTTTCGATTGACCTCTGCCTTTTCACTCATTATCCATATTTGAGAACCCTTAATTTCTCTCTTACCCCGATTTAAACCATTTTCATCATCAACCTTGAAGATCTGAAGTAACTCAGCTATCTTGCCCTGTAAACATTTCCCTTTAGACCTTGATCCTGATCTGATTGCTTGACACATCGATTCCATTAGCCCAATGGAATATAGACCTAAATCTATCCATCTAAGTAAGTTATTTCACCACCAAGTCAAATCAAAATCCAAAACCAATTTACCCTACATAACTGGCCTAAAATCAATTAAAATCAACAAAGATAAATCATATAGAGAGAGCCCTCTCTGAGCATTAGGAAGGCTAGATCCTAACGCTTAAAATTAGGTTTGTGGTTACCTCTAATATTATTTAAAACAAAATAAAGAATCTCACAACCTTTGAGAATTATTGGAGTGAGAACATGGTTTATTTAATGGGTAAGATAAAGCCATCATATTTGAGCTTAACGATTTCAGATTTGATAGACTCATGTTTGGAAGGATTAATGGATCTCATTTTTTTCATACGGGAATGAAATCAGGCCACTTATCAATATGGTGTGCAACAATGGTGGGATCATGTCCATGCATCTTAAAATAAGAACAGAAGAAAAAATAACTAAATTCTTTGAATAACTTAGTGTAAACATCAATTTCTTCTGGGATGTGTTGTGCCCCCAAGGTGATATTTTCTTCAATCCCTGGTTTATTCGAAATCTTAATTTTAATGGTATGGGAGATGTTGGCTATATTTCCTTCTTCAAAATCATCTGGTGTAGGAATGGGCTTTCTAAACAAATGAACTTCACCATGAATGAATTCTTTATACTCCATAGCATATTGATCATGAGTTTTTGGTGGAAGGAAATACACACGATCGTACATATCATTCCGAGGATAATCAGGGGTGGTCATGGCTTCCATTGCATCTTCATTAGAATGAAATATGAGAGGATGGGAGGAAGAGATACCACATGATATGGGGGAGCCACCTGAAGCATATTCATTAGAGACAAGTTTTGCATATGTATCATAAAAAATAGCAGGTTTGATTGAATCACAATAATAAAAAACAAGGGATTCCCAATATATCATTCCCATCGATGATGACAGGTAGATAATAGGAGAAGTACTATCCATCATCTCAACACTAGGAGGAGGGATCACAATGGGTGGTTGAGGTACCTCCTATTTTGGTAGAATAATGGGACCAGAATCCGTAGGTAGAGAGGGAGTTTATTTACTACAAGAAACTTCTAATTCAAGAAGAAATTGGAGTGTATTGTTAAATTCTTTGAGATGGGGACGATTATTAGAATATTTCCCATAGTTATCACACAAATCACAAGTGTGATTCATGCGTAAGGATCAATTATTCTTAGCTGACTTAGGTAATGTGACATGGACCTCAGGAATGTTAGATTCAAAAAAGGTATTAATGACCACATTCTTTATATGAGGGGTATCAGGAAAATTATTGGTGGATTTTCCAAAAACATCACACAAAGTGCATGGAGGAGTAGGATTTGGAGGCTTAGGGGGAGTTAGAGTTGTTTGGGGTGCCTTGTCTTTGGGTCCCCTTTTCTGGGATTTCCCCCCCTCACTAGATGCTTTCGCAATAGTAATAGTTTCCTGTTAAGGTTTCTATGGAACTAAAGTAAAGGAAGGGGTAGGAACAACATATTGAACCAAGGTCAAAGCAATGTAAGGTTTAATTTGATCAGCAGGAGTGTTTGTGGGAGGATCAATTTACCAGACTAGGATACTCAAGGTAATATTAGGTAAAATCAATGTAGCCATGATAAGGAAAAATTTCTAGGTGGTTGGAATAAGCAGGGTAATGACCTGGAGGAACTAATCCTAGATGGTTAAGACCAGGGGGAATGGTTCTTGGCTAGAAAGGACTAGGAGAGATACCAACACAAGGAAATAGTCCTTGAGGAATTATACTTGAAGGTTGGATTGAGTTGGTAACAAGAAGTTGCGTAGGTGTTGGATGTTAGGAAGTTGTAATAGACTTCTTAGGAGCATCCCATGATGCTTGAAGCATGCAAGCACTGGATGAGCTAGGCTTAGAAGGGGTAGGTGGTGGGCCATAATAAGGACCAAGCAAAGTGGAAACTTTGTAGATTCTAGGATAGACATTGGTGAGGGAAGAGACAGTCTTGTTGTTGGTCATCGATAATATAGTGGATTGAGGTGAAGTCTGATACTTTGGATCATAGTACATTAACTGATCAACAATGACAATTTGTCCATTATGAGGAAATCACATATTACATAAAACTACAGATGTGATATCTAACATAGAATAGGTGTAACTATGACCTAAGGGGATGTTATAATCTAATGAGGCATCAATCACCTTGATGTCAATAGAGGAAATATTTTTAGTAATAGTAATAGGATAGTTGTGAAATAATCCAAGGGGATGTGAGGGATGATTGTCCCAAGCATGTACAATGATGGTGGATGGGAACAATGCTTCCAAACACTAGCAGTCATCAAACAAATGAAGGTTCCTTCCTCTATGATACACTGTTGAATAGTGGAATTTCTTATGGAGACTAGTATTTTAAATAAAATGGATGAAGGTAGGGGGTATGTTTTGATTTTTCAATGTCAAATACAATCATATGATCATTAGAAGGATATAGAACACCCAAATAAGAGAGTATAGCTTTCCTTCATGATGGGAACGTATAGATGACTTCCA
This sequence comes from Pinus albicaulis, assembly GCA_034641835.2. NCBI lineage: Eukaryota > Viridiplantae > Streptophyta > Pinopsida > Pinales > Pinaceae > Pinus > Pinus albicaulis. The sequence goes on from CM076570.1 coordinate 881,641,755, forward strand.
GCATTAACATGGCAGAAGGATACTGCTCCAACTAATCTACTATTCTATATTTACGGGCGTGTTTAGCAGAAGAAAAATTTCAACATAATGGACCTCTCAAGATGTTGGGGATAACCTCTACCTCAGGCAGAGGGATCCGTAAGTTACCATTTGATGACAATAGAGGCTTGGTGGAAACTTGATTTTAGCACTTAGTCGTTGACTTAGAAGGTGGCTTGTCATATTGGTGTGATCGAGTTTGAAGGATGACATGTTTGGTGTTGAATTTTTCAGAATTAATCATAAGGATTTGATAATCGTTGTGACTAGATTGTGGAGGTTTGTGAGTTGCATGACCTTGTGTAGGTTAAGTAGCAAGATATCCTTGATGGGGAAAGGATTGGTAAGCACAACTGATCGAGATGAAGCAAGAGGAGGATGAGGTGGAACCATGGGTTATTGTCCTCTTGAATATATTGCTTGGGCTTCCCATACTTGATGCATCTGAGGTAAAATGGGACACTCATAAGTATAACGTCCAAATAGGCCACAAAAAACACAAGGTTTATTCATAAGAAGAGCCTTGTTTCTCTTGGGCTTTCCGCCCTATTACTAGGTTATGAGATTAGGCTAGTTTACCTGAGGTGAATTAGGCAGTGGACTGCACTTACCTTGATTACCTTGAGATGGTTGGTACTAGTTACCTTTCCCCTTGTTCATTTTCTTGGGGTTTGGGGGATTGGTTGCGCTCTCATGACCATACACTTGAACTTAATAAGGAGCTTTTTGTTGTGGCTAAGGTGGAGGAGGAATGGGGTGTTAGGGCACTGGTGCTAGAGGGGATGGAATGCTAGGCATTACATAAAAATAATAAGGAGATGGGGAAACATTAGCATAAATAGGTGGAGAAAAAACTGGCCTTGGAATCTGTTAATGCAGTTGGGGATATGCATATGCATTGATGGGACTTACATAAGGGTTTCCATGTGAAGGATTGGGAGGGGGATATGTGTAAGTGGATTTGGTCCCCATGGGGCTGAAAATAACTCATTATATGTGGATTATATGGTTGAGGTGGAGGGCATGAAATGGATCCAATGATATCGTATGCGGCATGAGATTCCCCTGGTGCATTAGTAGCATCGGGCCAAGGCAGATTGGGAAGAATGGTACAAATGTAGCATGACTGATTATAAATCAAGTCATCTTTCAAATATACTTGGAGCTTATCTTCTTTAGATTTAGAGAAGTATGAAGCGACATATTTACCTATGGGGGCCAAAATAAATCAAAGGAACCAATATATGTAAACATAGCCTTAGAATTCAAGGGCCCTACACCAGGGAAAATTTTAAGGATGGAAAATTATTTTGAAGTTTAAAAAATTGGCGAATCTCACTAGTACCTAATATGAAAACTATAAAATGTGTATTGATGTATTTGTAAAATTACGAAAATTTATAATGATTTTATATATACTCTCTATATAATGTTGGCTATTTTTAACATAAAAAATATTTATATTGTAAAATTTGGGCGAATCATTTTTATATAAAAAAGGAAATTGGTGAATCTTTTTTTTTGGAAAATCATGGAAAATTAGCCCACTGCGAATATTAGCCCCTAAAATTTTCCATGCCCTACACATGCTCCTCCTTCTGTGCCATTCTTGAACATGGTCAGATAGGACAGTGGTAGAAGTTTCACAAAAATAAATTAAGGGTTCTGTGTGAGTGTCAAAATATGTAGGTAACCGGAAATAGGACATAAATTCTTTGGAAAGAGTTCAGAAAGTGGAATGAGTTGATATGGGTTGATCTACCATACTACTTAGCAGCAGCTCTAGTTAGAGTGTGCTAGAAAAGGTGAAGGAAAATGGAGACTTCAGCGGTAGAATTATATGCACACCACATATGGAATGAGCTAACAAGATTTGTAGGAACTTCTCTAGGATTTCCTTCAAACTTGGGTATTTCAGAAGGAATTTTGGCTAGAATATCTAGCCAAATGGGGTCATGGAGAAAAATTTCATTGATAAGTTGGTTGAAATCAAGGAGACCCGATTCATCCATGAAGGGTAGCAATGGAGTTGGAGTGACCATACCTGAGGATATTATTCTTGTGGGGTAATCAGAGTTAGTACTTGGGTTACCACATTATTTTCCCTCACCCACGTTAGTGTCTGGCATGGTGATGGTACGAGGTTGAGAAGATGTGGAATCAAAGGAAGAACTGGAAGAATCAGTAGAACCAGAGTCAAAAAGAGGACTCAATGGAGGACTGGGAGGATGAAATCTAACTCGATGGGTAGGATTAACATGTCCTAATTTAAACTAGTGGTGAAGGCCTTAGATTATCCATGGAAAATTCGAAGAGGGTACAATGATGTAAAAACAATGATGACTCTAAGGACTAAATGATGATAGGAGAAAAATAGTAATAGAAATCAAGAAATAACCTAGTGTAGTGGTGCCAAGTGTAAACTATCCATATAATGACGTTACATTAATACAAGCAAGCACGTCTTATCAAAGAAAATTACCTGTAGCCTATAGGTTGTATAAATCCTCAAACAATCCTAAATATACTTTTTGAGATGGACATCCAAAGAACTCATTACTTGAGAAAACATGATCCCCATAAGAAGATTTGTCCAGATAAAGGTGGGGTAGAGAACCAACTCGTTCTAATAGCCAATCATATAGGATGTTTTCCTATGATTGGTCACTACGATTACCTTCATCCCACATAGGTGGTCGAGTCTTGAGCTTCTTGGTGATCAACCAATGCATGAAATTCCCTACCACAGGTTGGGTAACCCTGAGGAGAAGTGATCATAGGATGAACTAGCCTAAAACCTCCTGAATCTAGTTTCTGACACACTTCGACTTTCAACCATGGGATGGTAAAGGATTTTCAACTCCTTTCAAAGTTAATTTCTATGTCTCAATGTAAATGATCGATGGGTATTATTGGAAGCTTATCCCACAAATCCTAGACCCAACTACATGGATGTTTTTGCCATGGTGCCCAAGTGGGCTTAATCTATGTGTTTTAGATTATTATTATGTGTCATGTTTCAAATCTTGGCTTGGCAGTGTTAACCAAGCTAACGTTCACTTAGGGTTTGAAAATGTGTGTGAAAATTGTGTCTATTGTATGAGTTAATTGAGCATGTTTGATGATGCAATTGATGATTCCATGTGTTTCTAAAATAAATTATTTAAAAAATATAAATAATGTGGTAACAGGACAATAAAATAAACATCCAATCCAAGCACAGAAACCCCACCCAAAAAAGGCTCTCAAACAACTAAACAAGGAGAGGTAAACAAGCTACTCAAAAACACAAAAAATGCCTACAAGGTATAATGTCAAAGGGATTTTGATCGAAAGGCACTAAGATACTATAAATGGTGTAAACAGACGACAAAAATCAGAGGTGAAATCTGCTGCAAAGAGTCAATACATAGCATGTGGCATGTTTCTAGAGGAGATATCATCGAAACATGTGGGAAACATCAAAATATAGGATATAAACATATACAAGGTGACCTCTTAAAGTGGATAGGTTCATCAAGTGATACCATGTTGAAGTAGAAAAGTATTAAATCATCAAGATGAAATTCCGATATGTGAGGAACTTTCAAAGATATGCAACAAACACTCCTTATGGCATCAACATATTTCTAAAAAAACCATGAGAAAAAGATACACTTATTGATATAAGAAATTGATAATGTCATTGTCAAAAGGTTAAAACTCTTAACCTCTTGTTAGATAGGCTAAAAAATAAACTAAAAATGGTGACAAAGTGCTATGAATTCATATTATAGAGGAAGCTCTTCATCAAACAAAATATCTACCAACTAGCATATCACCATTAGACTAAAGTATAAGCATTAAACCCAAAATTTCCTAACCCAAGAGGTGCTAAACCATGATCACCATAAACATTCCATGTATGTTGCACTAAAGTGTTAGAAATCTATGAAAAAGATAAGGTTCTCAACCAAAATAATTTTTAATACTAGATAATATAATTGTAGGAACAAGATAGTAAGAGGACAACCAACTCTTTTCTATTGCATAAAAACCCTTCAACCATGCCCTATTTTCGCATTTTAAACCATAAGATGTTGGAAATAGGCCAAGGATCTGCGTGAGTAAGATAATTTATCTATGATGCAAAATATCACAATAAAAAATAGATGCTTCACATACAAGGGAACTGCATCACAATTCTAAGGGAACTACATCACAATTCTAAGGGAACTACATGAAAATCCTATATATTAGGAACTGAAAGAAACCCCTTCCCTCCTTCGCCACCAAATATGCTCCAAATTATGTGAGAATTCTACCAAAGGATTGTCTATCCTACTGTTCATCATCGTGGAACTGTAATAGATAGAAAAATACTAGAAAAAAAATACTAGAACAATCCTTAACAAGAGCTCACTATTAATACCTCATTACAATCCACATATCGTCCTTTAAAGTAGAGTGGTCGTTTAATCAATGGAGTTACTTTTTTAATACCTCATTACAATCCCCATATCGTCCTTTAAAGTAGAGTAGTTGTTTTCTCAATGGAGTTAATTTTCTATTTTGTAAAAGGTCTGTTATAAAACTCTTCAAGAACCATATCGTGTTAGCTAGAAGATCCATGCAAGGATCAACAACACATAATAACACCAAGCAATAATGTCCACATGATCATGAAGTAGAAATGGCCATCAAACATATAAAGAGCAAGAAGAATCACAATGATTCACCCATTGTCAAGAGATATCATGGGAAATCACTATCAAAGAAGGAATTAAAGGAAAAACAAGCCCATAATAGAAGGAGTAGAGAGTCACATATGAGGACAATATCAGATAGGCATGGTTATGTACTTAGTGGCCAAATTAGTAACAACCTTCCTTTTGCCATCGGGTAAGGTATGAGTCAAGTAATCGACCCATTCCACTTTTCACTACTCATAACCTAGCAGTAGGAAGAGTTTTCAAAACCCAAAGCCCAGCAGTAGGAAGAGTTTTCAGATAACAGGAGGCACTCGGAGTCCTTTTCATTGAAAAGTATTAGAGAAAAGCAACAAAGATTAGATTGATAGTTGGGTTTCATCTTCTAAAGTTGATTCTTATTCTAAATTTTTGTATTTCTATTTATTTTCACCCAATGACAAGCATTAGGTGTTTAAGACAAGATATTTATATTTTTCATTGATAAAATATAAGAAACCTTGCTCTAACATACACACAATACAAACAATTTCAATATGTGGAATTTTATGTTCTAATTTTTTAAAACATAACATTTTTAAAAAACTTTTACAAAGTATATGATAAACATATGCTTTCATGAGATCTTATTATTCTCTTGCACTGGTGGTGTGTCTAGACAAATGGTGCACCTCATTAGGGATAAATAAAATAAAATAAAATTGAATTAAACAATTCTAATTTATAATTATACATTGATGAGTTTTTTCAACAAATACACCAATGCTCTTTCATATATAAGTGTACTACACAAAACAATTCAAAATGAGCTAGTCTTCTTCAAATTCTATGAAACATAATATTATAAAATAATGTCACTTACTATGTACTAATTAAATGAAGGCGCCAATGAACATTAGGCATAATCAAAAAACTATGTAGCCTAAATTTTTGCTAAGAAAATATAAATGATGAAGTTTTTCAAGAAAACTCATACATCCTATGATGATAAATAAGGTAAGGTTTAGCACCTTAGGTTAAATAATATGAACTAGGTCAAATGGTATGAATCTGAGATTTCATGCCCAATGTTAGGGAGGTAATGAATTTGACGCTCTTGTTCCACTTAGAAAGATGGTATGAACCATAGGTGAGTTTTAAGACCTAAAGTTAGTGAAGCCATGGTTTTGACTCTTTTGATCTTCTTAGAAAAAAAGGTTATTTTTACATAAATATGAAGTTCCAAATTACAATAAACATATTTTTAAGTTTCATAGTAAAAAATAATTTTATTATATTGCACTAATATATTTTCAGTTTTCCCTCCAAACCAAACCTATGTATGATATCTTTTGTTTATGGAATAAAATATCCTAACGTAAGGATTTTACTACCTAATAATAATTAGCCTTAACTAAATTGTTAAAAAAAGAGAAAGATAGATATAGATTTAACTATTGCAATAAAATATCAAGCCTCACTAGCACAACCAATGAGGATGAACCTCCTTAACAAGGTAACCAAGGATCAAACCTTTACTAAAGTGGTTGTGTCTTGTACTAGAGAGAAAAGACATACTAAAAAAGCTTCATGCTACACATCAAACCTGAAGGATACTTGACAATAAAAAAAACTATGGCAAAAAAATTTATATTCCCATTTTTAACTTTTTCCAATATTTATTTATGAACATCACATTCACTACTTAACATATACAAAATTCAAATTCACAATTTAACATCTCTAAAAACATTATGTCCATATGGACAATTTAAAATGCCAAAACATAAATTAAATCCACAATTTAAAATGCCAAAGCACTTTACTGGTAAATATTTATTCTAAAAGACATCTGGCAACATGGCAGTGAACCCGTGTTTGAATCCCCCAAAGAAAACCCTAAAAATATAAATCTACTAAATAACGTTTGAACCATCTTACTCATTAGCGTTTGGACCATATTCTCCCCAAGATCCACTGCTTTCGCAGTCATCATGAAAAATGGAAACACCGCACAAGTTGGTAGTCTTCACCTAGCAGCAGGAAGGAGAAGGTTGACAGCTTGACGATGCCAGCGACCCATCAATATCCTCCTCACTGGTAATTTCCTCTGAATTGGGACTGGTATGAGATCGCAATTCCTTACGGATCTCCTGCAACTTCTCTCTCCCCCCTACTAAAAACCCTTCGATGTCCTCAGCATTCCCAAAACACCCGGTACGGTGGTCTCCAAGGTTGGGCCATCAAAACTGTGGCAAATGCCCATATTTTTCTTTGGAGGGAGGGCTGATTAGTTGCTTGTTTCTATGATTGGGATTATATGCACTGCCTTTTTGGCCAACATTATAATTCTCATCAGAATGGCATCTCGGCCTTACTTTCCCGCATTCACTGGGCACAAATACACAAGAAATACCATCAATCATGGCACCTGTAATAGTCCTCCTCCATTTACAGTCATCAAGCATCCTTCCAGGGTTTTTGTATTCATAGACCAAATATCGGTTATTGATCTCAAAATTGTAAAGATATTTTATTACCATATTTCCTTCTTCAGCTTCCAACTTCCCTCTGGCCTCCATAAAGCTAAGGGCTTCAGCTTTATATGGTGCGCCCTCTTCTAATATCTTTAATATTTCCCCCCGCCTTCCTCCATTATTCTTTGGATCTTCCACAGCTCGTTCACAATCATTTGATTAGAAAGAAGCTTTAGGTAGTTTTTCTTCATCAGATGGCACTGACTGTTTGCTTTCTTTCCTTAATGGCTGTGGAGGAGATCCAACACACCCATCTCTCATTGGATTCCGACTGTTTTCTGATAGCTTTCTTGGCCTCTTCGTTTTTTTGGCAGACTGATTAATCTTGGGCTTCATACCTTCCACAGCTAGGGTTACTGTTTGAGATTAATTTTCTGCAAGATGCAGTTTTAATTCTTGAAGTTCAGCCGAGTTGAGGGAATGCCTATCTTGTTTTTCCATTTTCCTCCATCCTAACAAATCAGAATCCAACGAATCGAAGAAACAAGTCCCGAAAATAATTGGTAATATCAATTTCGATTAAGAATTCTACGTTACTGTTTATATAAGAATTCTATAATAAAAAATAATAATAATATTGATGATTATTTTTTCAATTCTATAATATAAAATAATAATAATATTTATTTGATGATTATTTTTTTAATAATAATATTAATAATATTTAAACTATAATTTTTTTATTAATAATATTATAAAAATATCACTGTTTAATTTGAAATGTTGAATATATTAAATTAATAAAATTATTTATTATTATACTTTTAATATTATAATTTATTAATTAACCAAGTCAAATAATAGCTATTTTTAACAATTATTACATTCACTTTGTATTGGATGAATTACATTAGATAGTTGGAACCTTCCACCAAATTTTAAATGATGTGATGAATCTGAAATACATTTATTTATATTAGTGAGCGTGTTAAATTTTTCTTTTGCTATAAAAATATAAGTATGTATTAACTAGTTTCTACCCATGTGAAGTTTTTAATTGTTTACCATTTTTAATAATAACATTTCAATAAATTAGTTGTTAAGGTTGATTATATTAAATTTTAAATTTTCTTTTACCATAAAAGGATAAGTATTTATTAACCAATGTGATCTCTACCAATTTGAGGTTTTTAATTTTTTATCATTTTTAATAAAATTTTTCAATAAATTAGTTGTGAGAGTTGATTATTAAATTTTAAATATTTATGTTTCAAAAATTATTTAATTTATTTTTAATTAGAGTGGTCGTTAGAATTGATTATATTAAATTTTATATCTATGTGGATATTTATATTTTAGAAGATATTATTTTTTAAAATGTTTTTAATAATCAGTTAAATGAAATTCAAATTTCATTGCATTTAGTTAAAAATTTATTAGATTTATTAATTTATTTTATTATTAAATAAATAATCACAAAAATTTAAGATTAGCTAAAATATTATTTAAAACCATCTTTGTGGATGACAATTACAAAACAACCTCTAAATATTTTGGAAATATTATCATTTCATAGAATTTTTTATTTGTTCTTAGCATGATTCATTTCATTATTTCATAAAAGCTAATGAAACAATTAAATGATGATCAATTGGTGATTCATGATGATCATTTCTTCGTTGTCTAAATGCAATGTCTTACAATTGGTTGATTCTTAGGCACTTTTTCCATTAGCTGACATTTGTTTTTCATTAATCAAGAAGTTTTGAAGACATGTGGGGAAGGATATGATTTTAGCTATATATTAATAAGTCAAAGTTATTTTCAAAGTTTTTGAAATTTCTTTACACTTTCTATTATTTTTTTGAGATAAATACTATTTCATTATTTTTTTTACTAAGTATTCATGTTGTGCTTTTGTTCTTCTTCATATTAGCATAATTTTGAAAAAAACTATTGTGTGTATAAACCTATTTACTTATACACCTTTACCCATTTTAAAAAGTTTGAGAAGTTCCTCTTCTATTCCTCCAAATGTTTTATTTCCTATTATTTCTTTTAAAAAAAAAACCTATATTATTTTCTATATAATTGTTACTATCTTCAATCCAACTTCAAATATAACACCTTACTTTTTTTCAGTTCAACTTCAGATATAACACCTTACCTTAATTGGTCCAATTTAAAGTAACCTTATAAAATTCTTTGATTGCAAATTGTTCATGTCGATCAAAAAGCTTCCATTTATGAGATACTAAATTTCTATATTCCATTTATGAGAATCGCGCCAAGTTGAGAGAATGTCTATCTTTTTGTTTCCATGTCCAACCAATAGCTAAACGCGAAAACCTAAGAAATCAGAATCCGACAAATCAAATAAACATGTCCCGAAAAATGTTTGTAAAATGTTGGTAAGGTCCCTTTCTATTTAAGATAAATTCACGATTTCTATTTATATAAAAATTCCATGATATAAAATTATCAAAATATTAATTTGACGATGATTTTTACAATAAAAAATTTATTAATATTTATAATATATTTTTTAATTAATAATATTATATTATAAAAATAAAAATATATAATTGTTCTTTTAAAATTCTGAATATATTAAACTAACAAAATTATTTATTATTATAGTTTTAACTATTAGTGAATATATTAAAATTTATTTTTATTAGAAAATGATAATGAGTATTTATTAACTAATATGATGTTTTAATATATATATATATATATATATATATATATATATGATTTTAGTAAATTAATTATCGAGGTTTATTAAGTTAAATTTTTGTTTTTATTTAAATTTTTATTTTATACAAATTAATTAATTTGTTTTTTATTGAAGTGGTGGTTAGAATTGATTATGAGTTTTCTTTAAGAGTGATTTTATGGGGTTTCTAGTAGTTATTTTGGTTAGAATTCAATGGAAAAATTTGTGGTGAAATCTTGATTTGTGTTGTTTAAATTGATTTTTTGACTACATATATGGATTCAACACCCTAAAAATAATGGGGTACTTCCATTTTGCAGAGTTTACTGGTCAAACTTATGATTTCAATGAATCATTGTTATATTCTATACAAATTAGATCAGGAAATAAACCAGAATTGTTTTCAAAACGTTGCACTTCACAACTAGTAATTGATTATACTAGATTTTATTTGTATATTGATATTTATGGCTTAGAAATTATTGTTATTTTTCAAATGATTTTAATAATCAATCAAATTGAGTTTGGAGTTCACTACATTCAATTAAAAAGTTATTAGATTTATTAATTTTTTTTATTACTAAATAAATAATAATAAGGTAGGTTCTTTAGAATTAGATGAAGTATTTTTTTAAACCATATTGTGGATGAATGTTACAAAGACACCTTTAAATGTTTTCAAAATATCATCATTTCATAGAATTTTTATTTTCTTTTAACATGCTGCATTTCATTAGTCCATAGAAGTTAATAAAACCATTAAATAATGATCGATTAAGGAGGCTCTTTGTTGACTAAGTGCATTGGAGTGCACTTAGTTGATACTTCACTAGTTGACAACCTCTTTTTAATTAATGAAGAGGTTTAGAATACATGAGGTGGAGGTTACAATTTTAGCTATTACCATCTTTGTTGATGACAATGAGAAGGACAACTTTAAATGCTTTCAAAATATTATTTTTATTAATAGTTCAAATTTATTTTTAAAATTCAGATTACCTCACTCTTTCTATTAATGTTTTACAAATAAACACTATTTCATCATTTAATTTAAGAATTTTTCATATTGTGTTGTTTTTTTTAGGAAGTTTTCATATTGTGCTTTTCTCTTTCCTGGTATTAGCATAATTTTGAAAACAAATATTTCTTGTATAACTCCATTTTCCTATACACCTCTACAATTTTTGAGAGGTTTAAGAGGTTTCTCTTATATTCCTCCGATTGCTTTACGTCCCACTATTCCTTTTAGCATAAATAACTTCTATTATTTTCCATATTATAGTTACTTCAATTCAAATTTATATATGACATCTTATTTTCCATTGTTCAAATTTTGAGTAAATTTATCCATGTTTACTAAGTTATCCTAGAATTATTTGATTGCAAAATTTTCATCTTAATGAAAATGCTTCCATTTATTAGATATTGAATTTCTCTATTCCACATTGTACACTAGAAGAAGTTGAATTTAATAGGTATTTCCTTCTCCACTTTGTCACTCTAGATTATTAAGGCCTATGATCCAAATAAACCCTTATACCTATTCATAGTTTAATTCTTCCTTCCTTTCTTAAGATGATTTTGGAAATGAAGAATTGATATCTCCTTTTCACTAACCTTTTGACTCTTTCCCTAGTATTATTCAATGAGAACAACCTCTATGCATTATAAGCCAATTATCCCTTTCCTAGCTAATTTATTAGACCAAAAATTATATTAGAGGATACCTATACCCACCTTCCCCATATTTATTCCCTTCTCATTTCAATATAAAGTCTTCACACATAATATTCAATTCCTGTAACAGATATTTTATTCTAGGTTACATTTGAACTATTCATTTCTTTAAAGATACATATTACCAAATTGAAAAATGAAGGTTCTTTAAAGTTATTAGAGAATAAATGCGTGGATGTACTTAATTTTCATAAGTTGGACTGGCTACCTTTTATAGTTCTTTAACAATGTGATTACCAATCCCATTGATCTAGCTACATTATCCAAAATTTTAAAATCCCATCCAACAAAAATTTGGCCTAAGTTCCTCCTAACATCCTCTACACCTGTCATTGTCTTATGAAACATGGAGATATATGGTTTATATTTATCTAATACTTGCCTGAAGGATATTTTATTATGATAAAATAAAAAACCATGGATATTCAAGGAGATAAAGATCAATTCATAGACCTTAAAATATATTTTTATACTCTAATGGGCCAATTAATTGTATTCCACCTTCCATCATATATCTAAATACATGGAAATTATTATGATAAACTAAAAAGAGTCTTCATACCTTCACTAGAATAAGATGTTAATTGATGATGTAAAATATATAGAGCCCCTTTAGTAACATCTTTTTATTACTTAAAAATTATATATATAAACTTAAGATAATAGGTTCTATTCATATAAAGTTAATATAACCTATCACAGGTGGACTTAGAAAATTACTTACTTGAAAAACCAAATTATCTAATATAACAAAATATTGGATTTTTAAGATTTTGTTATTGAGATGATCCATTCCTGTCCCCATTCCCTTTTAGACCTTGTTATTTGATTTCCTATGTAATCCAACCTTAGTTACTTTAATCCCCAATCTATCATGGAATTCTACACATTATTTCTTTGGTTCATGTCCTTTATTTTTCCTTTATTTTTAATAGAAGTCATGTCAAGAAAGTATTATTTTTAGCATCTCCTTGAAGTTATGCAATTATCTCTATTATGACATAATACCATATTATTTTCTTTCTTCAAGATTAAATCCCTTAAGTATGATAGAAGGTGCAATATTAATTTCATTCACATGCAATTTCCTTTGTAGGTGTCCATATTCCTTACCTATGGTGCACATCAAAATAAATTGGACATAGTTCATGTTACCTCAATGAATCCATTTCCTAATATATATTTCTACAATGTTACAAAAGTTATTTCTTAGATTCAAATTCATAGAACATGACAACCAAAATTATTTCCATTTTAAGAGTTTAATAATTAACATAAACTAATCTACACATGTTTTTTTATGGATTTCAAAGAGCTCTCGTTATGAGATTCTAAATAAATTTAAAACATAATGAAAAATAGAAATCAATTCATATTATTATTTTAGTGGATAAAAAATTTTATGCCACCTTTTGAGTGGAAGTTTAACATTTCCCTAATACTAGTGGCCCTCACTACTACATCCTTATCCCACCATTTGTATTCTAATACTAGTGACATTTCAATAAGAGGAAAGTGGGTGGACATTTAAAATTGGTCTTCTCCATAATGTGCTACTAGACAATAAGTTTGTTATTTATTTCAATTTTAATGGGAGCACGTACAATGAGTTGTCATCAATTACAAAACTAGTGGGAGTGAAGTTGGATCCACAATATTGATAAATCGTTGGATAAGGTATGAAATATAAAAATGTCACCCCTTCAGCTTTTAGTGGGTAACATTGATTAGTGCATCAGGAGCCATAAGAGATTGATCACTCTTATTCATTTTCATGGGTCCCAATATTCTTAGAGGTTAAATAAACAAAGTGTCCAAAATGACGCTCGGAATCAAATTGTTAAGGGAATGTGGCATTCAATGAAGGGACTTAGCCTCACCTTCTCCTTACCAATGTTCCCATCAATACCCCTCCCCCTAAATAAAAATCCTTAAGCTGATATGAAACCAAAAGAGGGTGATGTGGCACTAGTGGGGCTAGGTGTTGTAGGATTTTTGTTAGTGAATGAACATAAATCTTTCTATGGTAGTTGATGTCTTTAGGAGTTAGGCGTTAATAGAAGGGTCTTCCATTAGGCCCCTAGAATATTAGGTATGTAAATTCTCATGATTTTTTCTAATATCTGATATGTTAGGCCTTGAGTTATAGGTCTTGGTCTTGAGGCACTTAACGATTGGTTCCAAATATCCAAGTTCCCTTGGAACATCATGTATTAGAAGCTTTTCAATACAAAATTTCATGGATTTACCCAATCACTCAACATGGTTAGCCCTGGGTCAAGCCTTTAGTAACAAAATACTGAGGAATAACACGAGAGGGCTAAGAGCCATTGGGACCCTACAACATGGGGTGTGAAATAGTCGTAAATTTTTCTTGAACACCTGATATGGTTAATCCTGGTCAAGCCCGTGGTCACAAAGTGTTAAAAAAAAGTTCATAATGAATAAAAGACCCATCAAGCTACCATAACACCATCTACACAAAATTTCAAAGATTTTCTTGATACCCAAAATCTCGATGCCCATGACTTGCATATTGGAAAGGTGACAATGAAGTGGAGTGGAATTCTATGTAGAGTAGGGGAGGTGGTAGTGGAGGACACATGTAACCCTAATTTGGTGTGTTTTGATGGTGAGCTATGTAAATGTGAGTTACACATGGTGCATGGAAATTGTTCGATGTGGCAGAGGATTCATCCACATAAGCCACACATTATAATATGTTTTTTTGTTGGAGGAATGAGGTAGTAGTATGAGTAGCATCGGGAACCCTCGAATCCTGAGGTGGTGAATTTTCTATTTAAGCACTTGATAGCTCGATATTTTTCTTATGATAAACCCAAGAGATAGAATAAATGTTGAAACTAATGAAAATTTTTGGGATCAATGCCCTAGAGAATTGAAATCATTTGGTTGTGTTTTATAAAATATCTCTCGATTACTCAATAATGTATGTCTCACAGTCACATGTCATAGTCATAAGGGGTTGACATGTAGCATATGAGGGCTTATCACCCTTGGGCCCTTAGAATTTTAGGTTACTATTTTACAAGAAAGTGTTGAAAAACTGTTAACAACCCAGGGAGCCAATACAGTAAGCACTTATTCATGAAATATGCTTCTAGCTGCTTATTGACTTAACAATTAGTTTCCAAATGAAACATATATGGATTATTTCTCCTGATTGTGTGATAGTGTGATATTAATTGACTAACGAGTTGAGGGGACATACCATTTTCTGTCTTCTAATAAGAAACGTTTCCATTAACAAGACCAAAGAGACTTGGTTTTGTACGGGTGTCCAATTTTTGAGTATTTTGGGCCTTTCATGTGTCACCATAATGGGCTACTATTTGTCGCCTCTATCCTTCATTTTTTCTTGTTTTCACAAAGCTTCAAAACACAATAAATTTTTCATATGAAGTTCATTTAAGATCGTTCAAGTTACATTGGAATTGTCTTATTGATCTCTTTGACATGGTGACATTTTCATTGAAATTTGGGATTATTGAATTTTGATGCATATTATATCCTCACATATCATTGGGGGACATACATGTTTCCATATCCTAACATTATTCAAGTCCAAATAAGTGGAACCCACCTATTCCACTAGCTCACAACATAAGTTTTCTATTTATGTAAGTTTTAGGTCCTAAACTTCTAGAACCGTTTTGAGGTCCTAAATGAATTTTTTTAGGGAAAATAACCAAAAATACTATAAAAAATCCATTGGTACTTGAAAAATATTCTTCTTTTATAGATTTTTCCAACTATTTCTCTTGTGTTCCAAACAAATACCATATGCCAATGTTACAATCTTGAAATGTTGATGTTCCAACTTACCCATCGAGGCCCAAAATACTTTTGTACTTCATCCCCTAGGGTTAATATTTTGGATTTTTAGGATTTCACATTACTTATTTATGATAAAAAAAACATTTTAACCTCATTTTAACGCATTTCAATGAAGGCACATAGTC
This sequence comes from Pinus albicaulis, assembly GCA_034641835.2. Lineage (NCBI taxonomy): Eukaryota > Viridiplantae > Streptophyta > Pinopsida > Pinales > Pinaceae > Pinus > Pinus albicaulis. The sequence goes on from CM076570.1 coordinate 881,657,377, forward strand.
ATCACACCTATTATTAGTGATAAATTACCACCATTTGAGCTATATTATTTTGATTTTACACGTATACAGTTTCAACATTTACAATTTATTAATATAAATCAAGTTTCAATATATCTCTATGTTTTGGTTATAAATATGTATATAATTTCATCTACTTCATAATTTTAGATCATAAAATGATAGGCTCCCATTAATAGGACCAAGGAAACTTGGTTTTGTGAGGGTTACTAGTTTTTGGGTATTTGGTGTGCACTTAGTAATGATTAAATTTGGTGGTTAAGAAGTTACATAATATTTTGGATTCAAGGATAGATATAAGTGAGCTTAAAAAAAGGAAAATTACTCGCATGAAATTTTCTCAAAATTTTGAAATAATTTAGATTCAAGGGAGCTTTAAAATAATTTCATGAGTGTTGGAAGTGGCACAGATCCAGGATCAGTTGGAAAAAGTGCCAAATTAAATAAAGTAGGTGCGAAGAGTATTTAACGTAAAATATATAGGTATATCACATCGATAGGTAATAAAAGTGATGTGAGATACGAGAGTGGTTTGCAGTGAAGTGCAAGATTGGTGTGTGGTGTGATAGTAGTCTACAGTGAAGTGTGAGAGTGTTGTGCAACATGAAAGTGGTGTGTCATGTTGTAGGTTTGAGAAGTGTGAGAAAAGTGTTGTGTAGGGCATGAGAGAAAAAATTTAATATTTGGATATTTAAGATGAGTACTAGATAATGGAGAGAGCTACTCTTACACAAATTCAAAGTTTGAAAATGGTAAAGAAACTATAAAATCATAATATATTGGAAGATAATTTTGTGACGTGATGAGGAGAAGAGTGGTTTAAAGAAGATAAATTATTTGAAGAATTCAGTTGGATACAATAATTAAAGAAGAGATGAGATATTATGAGGTGATTTTAAATAATTGAAGAAGAGTAGAGAAATCCATAGAAGAGCATATTAAAGATCAGATATCTGTGGAGATTTTTTTCTCCAATAGGTTGGTGCCTATAAATCATTTGGGATTGGTGTCCCCAATAAGTTGGTGGCTACAAATCTAAGGGGATTAATGTCTCTTATGTTAGAGAATCAGAAATGCAGAAAGATCCTTTTGATCTTTATTATTTACTTGTGATATCCTTTAGTTCTTATTATGTTCTTCTTATCTTTCTACTTATTAGTTCATCAAGAAAAAATCAAAGAAAATACATGTAGGTCAAGGACACGAGATGAAATCCAATAGCCAGGGAAAAGCCCCACTCTTGTGGAAAATCCAGTCAATAATTCTTCCTTCAATAGTGATTATTGAGAATATAAACCTTGACCCGGACTTCCTGACACCAAGTCAACCTTCCTTGTGATCCTTCCTAAATATGGCAGCAATAACAGCAGTAGCAGCACTATGATGTAGTTTCTTTGACCTGGAAATTTTACCTTACTTCTCAATACTTCAATCTTGATGTACAAAGTTTGATCTAGCTTCAAATAATTCGATTTAGGCCCAATAAAAATTATCCAAGAAGAAACATTCAACAAAAAAAACTTTGAAGTCCTCCTCTCTTGGAAACAACACCTTGGTAGCACATGATCCAACAACTCTTGTAGCAAAAATTTCAGAACTTTGATCTTCCAATTTATAGCTCAAAATGCATAAAGAGTGGTGCCAAAAAAATTATTTTCTTCAACTCTATAAGTGTACCCAAAATTGAATCCATAAATTCCTTCTCCTTCACTTTGCAAATTTCTCTTGTTGCAACTTCCAGATCGACTTTTTGTGTTGCAATGAGATGGTTCCAAGTGAGTTTGATTCCATTATATATATAGGCTTGAGATGAGCTCAAATTTATGGGCTTCAGGCCGACTTGATGACCTTAAGGCCGACTTGGTGTGAAGGCTTCATAAATCATATTTTACTCAATAGTTGACATATTTTCATGATTCAAAAGCCTAATATGGATCAATTTAAATTTTCAATAATCCTATTGACTTATAATAAAACCTAGAAGTCCACAATAGGGACTTCGACCTAAAATAAATATGACCCAAGGATGACCCGTGCTTTAATAAATAATTTAATAATAATATTAAATTCTTTTTTTTATTCTTTTGCCAAGTACAATAGGTATTGCATCAAGTAAAATTTATGAAGACCGAACCTAGTTACATTCTTCAACACTCCCTTTTAATTAAGTAGGTATTCATAACTCAATAGTACAAGGTATATCTCAACTATATGAACTATGAACAATTTTTAGACACTTAAATGTCATGGACTAGATTCTTGACCAGGGAACTCTATCTATTGATCACTCAACATTATAGGCATTGCAATGCCATGGAATATATTCCTTACCAAAGAAATCTATCCAAGTGGGACTAAGACAGAATAAAAATTTTAGCCTCTATAGGTACCATCATGATTACTTACTAACCCTCAACCTAGTGAACTAGTTGCACATCCACCCAATGCCAGCCTCCCAAACAGACATCAAGGCAAAGTGTTGGCTTGATGTCTTTTGAAAACATTCTTCACTCTCAAAGCCTCATCACACCTTTATCCAACATATCAAGAATAACCAACCACTCCAAATAGAACTGATTGGTAACCAACATGCTATAAAAAACTTTGATATTTTCACCTATACAAACAAAAACCCAATAAACAATACATATTCAAGTATATAATCAAAGAAAACCTATGGGGTTTTGATGTTGCTCTTCAACTAATTTTGGTAGGACTATCAGTTGAATATTTGACAGAATATTCTCATAAATTTTCCTTTCCTAGTTTTCATGTAGCAACATATTATTCAATTGGATCCTAATTTTCTTCTTATAGTAGTACCAAAGCATTCTCCAATCATGAATATGATTCTTACTCATGGTATTCCCTAAGAATTACAATTTTTAGTCTTGGTCTAGTGCATGACACTTGAGGTATAGAACCATAACCATTTATTCTTTTACCTAGGCTCCCTCTTTTTTTTTCTTTTTTTTTTGTAGTTTAGACTAATCCTAATCACCCACGGGTTTCGAACCGGTGACCTTGCAGACGGAGTGCCTTAAAAATGCACCCCATCACCGACTTCTCTACACCACGTGGGCTACCTAAGCTCCCTCTTAATATAGGGAGATCAAATTATTATTTCAGGTGTTGGAGAATATTTCATGGCTTCCATCCTTCTCATCTTTATGATGTACCTACAGAACTTCATACACTAAGCACAAAAAAAACTATAGAAGCATAAAATTATCCATATCAGAATCACATAAGCTTTTTCGACTTTATACATATGAGATACCCAAACAAGAGACATATACTATTCAAAATTTTTACTAGTGACTTGTATCATAAACCCTAGAATACTTCACAATTTCTTTCATTCTGTCTATGTTTTCAATGTTTCTTTCGTAGGTATAATATACCTTGCTATAACATTTTGTAAACCCTAGAACCAATATAGATTTACAAGATATCTAACAACATTTAGAATTCACATGTTATACCTTCCACTAGGGATTCATACAAATCCTAGGTTTCATACAAAATATTCAATCATGATTAATCACAACTCATACATTATCATGTTCAAATTTAACTAGAGTTAGTTGTTGAATCTAGATTTCAAATAAATTATCAAAACATATCATGAAGAGAACCTACTAGAGTTTGATGTATACCCTAGATTTTCCATCTATAAATTCTGAGCACACATTATAAAAATTCAATTGAACATACATATTAGAGAAATTAATCATTATTATGATTTATTTATATATCCTATACTTTTCAATAATCATCCTAGATCTCTCAAATTTTGACACAGGTTTGTATATTGGGCACGAAAATTGAGGCAGCAAGGGGTTGTACCGTACAGCAGAGTTTTGCAGTGGTTTTGGCATGCAAATCGAGGTTTTGGATAGCAGCATTTATTGCTGTTTGCACAGATTTTGAGGAGACCGTACAGCTGCATTTATTGCAGATTTCTGGGCACGCAAATTGAGGAGGACGTACAACATTTATTGTTGTTCTGTTTTTGCTGTTTGTACATTTTCCGAGGCGGTGGTCAAGCACGGAAAACGAGATAAGTTGTAAAAGTCTGTTTGCTGATTTTTTGCTGAATATTTCTCACTGTAAAAAGCATTTTCCAGAAATAAGAAGGAGCTTTCAAACTGGTTTTCCCCAAGAGTTGTAGGGGGTTTTTCCAGGGTCATGTTGACCAAAAATATCTGTGTCAAAGGTGTGAATGACTGTTTTTATGCTTGCTGATTTTTAATTCTACATTTTCCAGCATTCTGAAAAATTTTCAGAATTTGTGTTTTCAGCAAAATTTATTTTCCAGTTTGTTAAATGTATGGATATGGGAAAGGGCATTTAACTATTTTGGAGTAATAAGGTGAAAACTGAAAACCGGGGTGGGAAACTATAAATTTCTACATTTTCAATCATCATCTTAGATCCTTCAAAA